>JAAAKE020111863.1:0-16623 GCA_010014785.2 Anisolabis maritima
TAGCCCGCCCCTCACCTACCCGCTCACACAAACACCCCTGCAGGCGCGCCGTATCGAATTCATTGCACGTCGAGCGGGCGGCGAGGAGCGCTGGTTGGTGGTGGCCCCCCGAGGGCAGAGAGCCTACAATGATGATTTATTCAAACAATAATATAAATAGATGTGCACTCAAAGGGCCCATGCAAGGCATGGACTCAACCCCTCACCCTTTTTCTTTAATAATTTAGATGTAGGTGGATGGATCATTTCTAATTTTATTCAGATTATTTAATCTCTCTTCCTACATCTTCCTTTTTTTTTTTTAATAAAAGGGATTATATTAAAAAAAAATGTATAATATATATTCTATTTTCTAATTTAAATTTTTAATAATATCTAACAGAGTCAGCCTTCCTATCCGTCCATCGATGGATAGATATTTTAAATCCATCAAAATGGCATTTTTTCATCCTAGGAATTTTTTATTTTTTATTTGATTAATATTTGAAATGCATCTAGGTCAAATCTGTTAGGAAAAAAAGACTGGATCGAAAGGGTGCTTTAAATGATGGCTCTTGAAAATAATGCTTTTTCAAAATTATCTTTCTTGAAAAAAAGCAGAATATAAAAAATATTGTTTAAAAATTGTATAAGCTATATATTATATTAGTGTGCAAACATTTCTTCAAAATGGATATTTTTGAATTAAAAACTTGTGAATATGTATATATATAGTATATACAGGACATGGCTGTTGATGGTATGAATACAATACAGGAAGAGGGTTGCAGGATTTATAAAAAAACTTTCTTTATTTGCGACCTTTCATGAAACGTTCCGAATGAAATTTTTTTAAAGAGGTTTCTATTCCTGGCTGCAACCCTCTCCCTTCCTCCTTTCTTTATATTAAAGTGCAGAGAATATAGAAAATTTTGGATTTCAGAAATTAATTGAGCCCATCTCATTTAGTTAAAATCAAAGTCTCATCTAGAAATCTCTTTCAATAAAAGAGTAGAAGGAAAGAGATGATACAATCAGGGCTCTAGCCTGGGGAGGGGATATGCTGGATATAAATAAAAAATAAATTAAAAACATTTTTAACAAAATTTTTTTTTTTATACGTATATTCTCTGGAATTTAAAATTTTAAATTAAAGTTATAAAAATTTATTTCTAGGATATTCATAATTTATTTTTTTTTTCCTCTGTGATAAGAACTTTGTTTCAATTTTAAATAAATAAAACCTTTTCACAATTAAAGAAGCTATATTTAATGAACTTTACCTATTGATAGAAAGACAAGAAACAATCAGTAGCCAGCAATTTGTAACGGTGGGGAGCGGTTCGCTCCTTCACACCTCTCTTTTATTGAAAAATATTTCTATATGAAATTGTGCTTTTAATTTTCTAATTCTCTACACTTTAATATAATACAGGAAAAGGGTTGTAGCCTAGATTTATAAAAAAAAACTTTACTCGGAACGTTCCGAATAAAAATCTTTTAAAGGTTCCTGGCTGCAACCCCCTTCCTGTTTTATATTGATATCATCAACAGCCACGTCCTGCATATACTATATATATATATACATATTTTATTCTGGTAAGCACAAATATTTAGAAAATTTGCAAAATACACAAAAATTTAACTTAAACTTCATGAATATGTAAAGTTTAAGGCGAAGGAAAAAGATTATTTCTTTTTTTCTTTCTCTTTCCTGTATATGTAATATATATTGAGAGTGTTGCGATCTCAAAAAAAAAAAATAGATGTCGAATTTCACACATTTTGAGGTCCTCTGAATCTAGAACGCAAAATATCTAACAATCAGTCCTTGGTGCAGAGGTAGAGGTCTCGCCTCACGTACCAAAGGTCAGTGGTCCGCTTCCGATCCAAAGCGACAAAAATTTATTTAAATTATATTAGATACCAATTAATTTAAATAAATAGGGACGGAATCTAAATGGCCTCAGATGATGAAAAAGACTAAAAAAATAGGAATCTAACCTTCGGCCGTTGACATGCTTGCTTCCAAATCCTCCCCCACCCCTCCCCCCCCCCCCCCCCCCCCCCCCCCCCGTTCTTTTGAATGATTGAATTTCATTTCCATAATAACTCTGTTTTACTTTGAAGGATTTTTATTTTCAATTGATAATCCAAATTATTTTGCCTTTTTTCACCGCTCCCTTTACTTATTAATGTTCCATATTAATAGGTTTTAGAGCATTAGGAATTAATTAACCTTCCAAATATATTATTTTATACCATATTTTTTTTAGATTATAACATTATAACTATAAATTCCTTTGTTGTAATTAAATGTAGAGATTAGATAGATTTTATTGGTTTGATAGGAAATTAATTAAAGTTTGTAAAGTCTATAATTAGAAGGCGTTTAATTAATGATAATTCCCAAAATGAATAAAACAAATAGCTACGTAGTTTTATTTGTATTTTTGTCTTCTCTTAAAATATTGATCAAATTCTCAATCAATAAGTTCCTTCTCTCTCGTCTTATTCCTCAACACATGTAAGTGAATAATTGTGGAATTCTATTTAAAGTGAGGAATTTCCATTTAAATAAAGTTTCTTTTTTTAATGTAGAGAGACTCTCCACATCAGTCAAGAAAAGTTAAGAAATTAATTCTTTGGATTTCAAAAATCATTTAAGAATCATAAATACATTCTAGAAATTTCTCAAAAGGTCTCCAAGCAAATCCTTTAAGCAAATATAAATACTATGGACCTTTCTTTCAAAGCAATTAAATGATCCAATTCCCGATGTTAAGATATTTTTTCTTACACTTGTAAATTGAAAAAAAAGAGGCCCCTGAAAAGGTAATTCGCCAATGCAAGGGACACGTCCCTCATATTGAGAAATGCTAGAATTTCAAAGATTGGTAAAATCGCAATGACGTCATTTTAGGTTATTCTCTGCTGTTTTTTTTTTTTATAATTTGAAAAAGAGAAATTTAATGATTCATCTTTTTATTAATAAAAATTTAATTTTAATGTTAATTGTTTTTAATAAGGAATTCTAAGAATTTTATATCAATAAAAAAAAAAAAAATATTTTTATACAAAATTTCAAGAATCCCCTATTCGTTTCCTTTTCGCAAAACTGATGGGCTCCCCAAACTCGAGCTGGAATAGAGAATTCATTCGGCACCTGGGACCTGAGTTGACCGGATCACATCAGACACCATCCTCAGTTATTCGGCAGCCGGAGCTGACCGGATCATATACGACACCATCGCCAGATCATAGAACTCCAATTCGACGGTCACCATAATGTTGGACGGTGGCAGAACATCGAATCCACCAACACAATCACCAGCTCTCATGGCCAACATATCGTCTTCGCCGTGGCTAACAACGGCCCATCAATTTCGAAAAGCGCTTTTCCCAATCCATCATCCTCTAAATCAGAGTTCCTTAAACCCCAATTGGGGATCGCTAAAAATTTTAGCAATTTTGATACTTCTTTAACTTATTAACATACTTGAAGGATTTCTAGGAAACGTTAAAATTTGAACTAATTTTATAAAAAAAAAGTATCAAGAATAGGAAAAGTGAAACTATATTATAAAAAATTAGGAATTTTTCAACTAAATCCAGCCCTTTTTATCCGATTTGCTTTTTTTTATTTTTATTTTCTAACATTTTATTATATTTTCATTGCGTTTTTACTTTCTATATATATAGTGAGCAGGTATTGTAATCGCAAAAAACACTTCTATTTTTTCTAAACTGAGGTAAAAATGATGCAGTCAATTGAGATGGTTCATCATCCCCGTTTTTTGCTCAAAAATTTTGATTTATAGCGATCTATATTACGAGTGTTGCCTTTTATTGCGTTAAATCAGAGTTTCTTAAACTGTGGATCGCAAGACCTGTATCAGGGGTCGCCAAAAATTTTAATCATTTCTTTCGGTTGTGCAGCGTAAGCTGCATAGAATAATAAACATATCAGAAGGGACACTCCCGTGTTAAAAACTGGAAACCCATTTCAAAAATATTTGCCTGCAATGCTTATGGGCTCCCACAAAATTTTCGTAAATATTATGGAGTCCCCACACTAAAAAGTTTAAGAAACCCTGCTCTAAATTATTACTTATTTTTCATGTAAAATTTTTATAACATTTAAAAAAAAATTCTCTTTTTAATAAATCCTAAATTTTTTTATGAAATTATTTTTTTAATGTTATTTATAAAATCACAAAGAATTCCTTATATATTTTTATCATATTCAAAATTTTCATTTTTATTTATTGATCAATTTACAACTTTAAATTCTTTTTTTTTTATTATAAATTTTCAATTAACAGCAGAAGCAGATCACTCTCCCTGAGTTAATACTTCCCCGGTACTTTTCCCCAACTCATACGGTACCGTTGCGAAATATATATGTATACATTATATCGTATTGTTGTGTATCATACTAGATTCTCTATGACATTTTTGGGTCTCTAAGTTAGTGAAGATGGATAAACAAGTTTCGCCCTTTCGGAAGGCTGCAATCTGCTTTGTCTTTGTTCTTCCCTCACAAAACTGATATTCCAATTATTAATTTATTAGAACCATTCTTTGAAAAAAAATTTACAGACATACATAGATATATACAAGATTAGCTCGTTTAATATTAATTAAAGGAGAAATTGAAATAATTCAGGTGTTAATTCGCCCACTTTGATTTAATTTTATAGGCGGTTGATATTTTTAACTTGCTAGGAAACGTTTAACCGCTAATCCTTAATATTTAGGACTCTGCATTTCCAATATTTCTCCTGTTTTATATTTTTACAAGAGAGATAATTTAAATTTCTTAAAACTTCTCTTCATTTGATATTTACGAACTTCTGACGTAGGAATTCCAATCTTTGATTTGTCATGGTATAAAAAAAAAAAATTTTTATTTAGCTTTAACTAATGTCAAATCTATAAAATGCTGATTCTTAATTTAATAGGAAACAAAAGCTCAGGTTCCTGAAAAACAATTGCTTTATCTGAGAGACTCGTTGAGTATTCTCCTAGAAAAGTACTATAAAAGGACCTTCCTCCCCTAACATCGGACTCACATACTAGAGCAATTACACCCGGCTCGTCAACGGTCGACATTCGTTACTATCACTCACTCACCGGAGGCAACATTTTGCTAGTTGAATCTGTACCCCGAACTTATATATTTTTTGTTCAAGTTTAACGCTACCTAAGTTTATATATATATTTTATATTATTAAATTCATTTAAATAAAATCAAACTTTTCTATTTTATTAAAAACCTGAAAAATCTAAATTAAATTAAATTACCACATCCGCTCGGTGGTAAGGAACGAAGACACAGCAACAAGAAATAACAACTTGTGGGGAGCAGCCCACAACAATTGACAAGCGGTGGGGATAGCAACATCCCCGTCACAACAGAGTGTAAAAATGTTTCTAGCTGTTTTGAATTAATATATTTTTTTTTACACTTCTAATATGTAGAGGTGCCAATTATTTGAGGGGATAAAGTAGTTAAATTTACGATTCTTAGCTAAATGCAATTCAGGTTCAAATCCACCTCAAAAAAAGAATCCAACCCTATCACTGAGGAAAAAAAAGGAATGAACGTAAAATACCTATGACAGAAGAGAAAGAGAGAAAGATAATAATAATAATAGAATTTTGAATTCCTCCCCCACCCTCTAGGAAAAAAGTAATAAACCCAACTTAGTATCTTTTTCAATTGTTTCACAAGACATAACGTAATAATAAATAAATTGTTTCTCAGATAAAACATAGTTGATGTTCAATTATATTTTAATAGGACGTAAAATAAAAAGTTAGCTATTATTTAGATTCGAATTTGAATAATAATTACCTTAAAAAAAAAACACATGGTTTATTTCACGTCATCAAGGGACCTTAGATTAACATAAAAATTAAGCCAGAAATTATCAACGTGTTAAATGACAGTGAAATATCCAATAATGACGTCAAATAAATGACACCTGTCATTCAATAGCCAAATAAAAAAATACACCTCCCTATTTTATTATTAATTATATCCAAATCTCGAGAATTTTTCTCTTGTTGATCAGCTATGATAAATAATATAAATGACCATAGGCGTGCCCCCTGTTAGGGGAGGGCGACCACTTGTTAGCACTACTTTTCCACAGAAATCATTTTTAATAAAAAATATAAGATAAACTTGTATGCATATTAGTGACGGTTTTTTTCGATACTGACTGAGATTCGACGACTAATGGACTAATATTTTCTCAAATAATTTAGAGACTTTTTCCTAGAGGGTGGAATTTTATATAATAATAATGAGGGAGGAATTCCATTCTCTCTCTTCAGTCATATGTTCTTGGAATTGATTTCCTTCTCTCTTCCCATTCATAGATTTGGATAAATTTTTGCGATGAGGTGAATTTGATCCTGAATTTCTTTAGCTAACAATTTCTGGGCGGTTGAGTTGCTGAAGAATGGAAGTTATAGTTATTTCCATGTTTTGAATATAGTCCCAACCGGAACTGAAATATCGCGGCCATTTTATATAAATTATCCATTTGAGTCCCGAATGCAGAAAGATAAAAAATAAAAACAAATTTGTTCTTATATATGTTAATTGTTATAAGAACAAATCTGTTTTTATTCTTCACCTGGTGCATCCGTATCTCAGCCATCAAAAAAGAATAAAAGAACAACCGACAGTGAAGAACAAAATCAAGAAATCAAATATTATTGTAAAATTATTATAACTCAATATCTATAAAAAAATGGCGCTGTTAGTTTTTTTAAAAATTAAAATTTTTAGCCTGACGATGGAATGCAGATATTCCGAAAGTGATCCTAATGTCAGACACAGCAGTCGCTAAATAAATTTCCTTAAAAAAAAACCATCTGAGACAAATCACATTTCCAAAAGTGTGTTTAAAAATTACATATTATTATTCATATATAAATGGAATAGCACGGAGGTCAAAGGCACAAAACGGTTGAATAACTCAGCGAGAATTTTTGATTAACAAAAAGGACATTTTTCATTGCTTCCAAAGGACAAGGAAAAGAACTTTGACCTACGCCATCTCCTTAACTAGCATTCTTAAATTATACTATACTCTACAAAATTTTACATTCGCTAAACAATTCCTAATAATTAAATTGTACAGCTAGCCGGACTTTTTGCTCTTGGGACACATGGAAGAGACCCCTGAAAGCGTTCAAACGTTCAACTACATAAAGGGACAAAAGCATCATCACCTTTTAGATAAAATTAAAAAACTATATTTCTGATTTCATATTTTCAGGGATCCTATTCTTAGAGATAGATAAACAATAGAAATGTTAGATGACTTACCTAAAGGAAGATATTTAGAATCACGAAATGGAGAAAACGTCCCAGCCGGTTCAAGGCCTGACTCAATGGGTCCCATAGGAAAAGGGTCTTCTAAGGAGGGACTGTAAGTCGACTTTTCAGCTACTGAAACAACGGAACGTAACTTTGGACAAGTTTCTCGACTAAACAACTCCCCTCTCATCGTTACTTGTGAAACTCGCTTCTAGTAAGAAATTGTGTTTGTCTTAAGAGACAATATTTCGGCCGAGTGCCAGCTCGTAGTATGAAAAAAAAAAATAAAGATACAGGGGGGGTGGTTCAAAGATTAGATTTTTTTGACAAACAACCCTTATTTAACTCTTTCGGATTTTCTATTTCATAGAAGGTCAAGAGATTAGGTGTGCAACCAAATCCTCCTGGTAAGAGTATTTTTTTTGGGAAGCAATCTATCTATTAAGAATGTATGTAAATTTTAAATCTATTTGAAAGAATTAAAATTCAGGAGAAGGAGAAGATATCAAAGGGAGGTTCAGGTGTAGGGCCCGTGGAAAGCCGTAGGCTTGCTTATATAGGCCTATAATTAAATATCTTTTTATTTAAATTATTTATATAGCATTAAAACGTTATAAATAATAAATAACATTCCAAATACATATATTTAATTAATTAATCAAATGTTTAAAAATTATTGATTTCATTTAATTTAGTATAATGGGGAGGAGAGAGAGAGAGAGTATCGATTTCTATTCAATTTGGTTAAATTGAAATATTAAAGTACTCCCTCTTCTCATCAGAAGACAAATATTACAATAGGAAATAATTTTATTACGCACTTACTATAATAACTAAAGGAGGTTCTTTATAAATAGAGAGATGCCTATCAAATTAATTTCAGAGAGAGAGAGGAGATAAATTTATTACAACTACTTACTTAATAGGAATAAATAAAAAAGATCATTTATATACCAAAATAATGACATTAGTTAAATTATGATCTTTAATCATTCTCAAGGTAAAAAAGGTTAATGAGGTTGCTTATAAATCAGATGGAAATCAGAATTGTGTGAAGGGAGAGGAAGTCAGTCCCTTTATTAAGCCCTGTCTCTTTGTGTGGAGGTAGATGTCTCGCTTCCTAAGCTACCAAAATTTATATTGGCAATTTTAATAAAAAAAAGCACGGAGTCTAAATGGTCTCAGATTTAAACAAAAACTTTTAATATATGAAACGTTTCGGCTTAAATTAAATAATTCTATCATCATATTCATGAACTAAAATGAGCATCAAATTAAAAATATAAAAATTTTACAAAATATTTATAGTTCACCCAACTTTCTCCCTCCTGATTAGGTAAAAGAAAGTAATGTGCTCTCACACCAGATTTTATAAAAGTTAATAGAAAATCGTGAACGGCTTTCTACACCCGGGACCTGACTTAAAAAATCTGGTGTCACATCACATTACTTTCTTTTACCTTAGATCGTGTGGTCGCCACATCATATTTTCTGTATATTACTATACATTGGAATATCTTATATATAATAACAAATTTATCTACAAGCCATTGCATTTTGATACTCTCTAGTGAGTGCCGATTAAATAAAGCCGATACATTCCACTCATTTCGATAGACGATACCGACTCCTTTCACACTGTTGACACTGTTGCCTCCTTAAGATCGCTAAATTAATCCATTCTTCATATCTCTCTCTCTCACTCTCTTATGTTATTTTAAACGGATAGGAGTTCTACATTCATTCCCTTTATAGTTATTAAATGAAAAACAATTTAATCCCCAACACGAGACCTTCTTAATTTGAGAATAACAGAATTTGAAAATAATTCCCCCTCTCTCTCTCTCCCCCACCGTCTACCTTTATAATTATTAATTATAAAAATAACAAGCTAGCTAAAGAAAATTTCATATTTTAATTCGATTTTAGGAAGATTAAAAAAGGGGAGAGAAAGAGAAAAAGAAAAACGGATTATAATATAAAATAAATAAATAAATTAATGAATTCTCGAAAAGTCTCTCTCTCTCTCTCTCTTTTTACTTTAGTTAGTATAATTAAAAGGTAGTTAATTAAGCGAAATGTAACAAACATCAAAGAGGAAGCAGATGAAGAACGAAAGAAAGAGAAAGAGAGGAGGAAAGAAATTAAGTTTAATTGTAGTAATTATATGCAGTGAAGACACTTATCAAAGTGAATGCAAGTGACAACCACAAATTTATTTATTTATATGAGAAAATTAATGAATAAATAACAAGAAAATTTCTGTCTAATTTATTTATATCTAACGCCGACTTTCTGTTAGTCTTAGCGCATTTTTCAAAAATGCTCTCTATCATGGATTGCAATGATTGGTTATTGGACAGTAGGGAGCCAAAATGATCAACTCACTAATGGATTGCTCTATTATGCTCAGGTGTGAATTTTCAATGGAGATTGAACAACTGCGCAGGTGTGAAGGAGAAATTAAATCGAAAAATCCACTAGTGAGTTGGCCATTTGGGTTGCCTACCTTCCAAGTATGAAGGTCCAACTAATTTCTGCAACTTATGATACTTTTAAGGAAATGAAGACAAGCACAGACTCGTTTTTTATTACCTTGTCAACGTCTAGGGGACTAAACACCCGCGTCATCATCAGGACAAGGTTGTTAACAATAATTTCTTTGCCTCCTTTAATCGTTATGGTAATGGTATATGTATATAAAATATTAATATTATCCCTGAACATAGCGAGCCGCCACCTGAGTGAATGATGATGCTTTTCATCGTCTGACACTGAGCTCTTTTACTAAAAAAAAGTACATAGAGAGTTTTTTTGCATTTAATGGTTTGTTGTTCTAATTGTCCGGGTCCAAAGGGATATGACCGAGCTTGACCTGTCGGATACCCTAGCATTAGATTGGGGAAAATTAGAAATGCCTACCCTTCAGCACAGCTAGAAAAGAACAAGAGTTGGTCAATTTTTTAAGAATATGCCCACCTGAACGGCCTGTTTTTTATTTCCAGCTTCGTTCTATTCATATCATTTTATATGATGACTTCTTACAATTTTAAATAATAAAATTCAGGGGGGAGGGGAAGCTTGAGCATTCATTCAATCTATATTTTCTATGAGTCGATTTTTGTTCAAGAGAAGCTATTAGGATATCCAATAAATTAGATTAAAAGAAGGAGAAAGCAATCGTTTTAATACCAAGGCTAAAATTTATACTAATTTAATAAAAGCCTTAGAGGTTCACCTTCATAAAAACAGCTCTTCCCCCTTCCGTGATTGTCACTTAACATTCCATGCACTTCTCACCCCATCCAGTTTTTTAGTTTGCATTTTTATTCTTAGAAACAATTCTATGACTCTTGCGATTATTCGACCCTGTGTCTCTTTATTTTTCCTTGCCCTAGTTGGCAACATGAAAGTTGTTACCGCAGGACACTCTTTATAATATAGGACAAAATATATGTATACCTACATTGTTGTATTTAATTAATTATGATAACTTTGGGCATAATTACAAATAACATCTAAGTGACTTGTCCCTTGGGGGAGAGCTAGAGGTCTGGCTTCATGCACCAAAGGTCAGCGGTTCGCTTCTCGTCCTGAGTGACAAAAATTTATTTTAAATTATTTTGGCCTCCAATTAATTTAAATAAATACGTAATAAATAATAAATGATCTCAGATGCTGAAAAAGACAAAAAAACAATTACAAATAACCTCTAGGTGACTGAGGAAATAAGAATATATTTTGTCCGAAACGTCTCCTTTCCCGGGCATTCAAGGGCTTTCTTTCATTTGCTCCAATCTGCCTTCTCCTTCCCTCTCTAGCTTTATATATATATATAATACATGAATATAGCTTTGGAGTCTGATAAAGGAAATCCAATTCTTTTTTTCGATTGTTGCAATCTATTTCCATTATTAGCTATAATGAAGACATTAAGATCAAAATACATGCAACAGGCTTAAAAAGTTTAAAAAAATTTAGGGATTATTTAAAATTAAACATTGAGAACATGAGCACTTGTATTCCTGGATAAATATATTTTTAATTGTGTATTTGTTTTGGCCAAAATAGAAATATGTTGGGCTTCCGCCGATCGAGGCGCCACGCCACATACTATTTTAAGACGTTTTGGCCCGCCCTCATTCTATTCTCTCTCCGTTTTTTCCCTTTTTATTTTCTTCCGTGTTTTTTGATATCCAACGCTCCAAGCTTAATTTTGTTTTTCGATCATACTTTTATTTTTATTTTCATCCTTCGACACTTGTTACCATTTAATAAGGGAATTTTATTTCCTTTACTTTTATTGGAAAATAGCCCTTAATTTCCCTTAATTAAATTTTTAATAATTTATATAAATCTGATCAAAATGTTATATTTCAGGCTTTTTCCTTTTTTTTTTCTTTTTCCATTTTTTCTTTTTGTTCGGCGTTTGTTTGCTCCTTTTTGTGGGACATTTCCATCATCCAAGCTGACCTTCGAATACAATCAGAGCACGCACCTTGAATACCTGGTTTTTGGTGCTACGCAGTATCCAGCAATCAACTCCGTTATCTACTCAGCTAAGCGTTCCCTCAGTGCAGAGATAACTATACCTTTAATTAAACTATTTTTTAATCATATTCGTAATTAACTCCTATTGAGAACAGAATTAACAATATTGTATATATCGTATGTACTCTTGTCATTAACAACATATAAAAATTGGTGACACTTTTATATTATTTCTGTATTCTGTATATTAATCCTATCATTTAAATTATATCAATATTAGAATAAACATTTTAATTAAGATAGACAAATTTACTGCCTTTTGATAAACCATTCCTGGGGATTTTTGCCCATCCAGTATTCGTTATTGACAGTCAATTAAATTTACAAAAGGTGTACAGATTTATTTATTGCTTGAGAGGGTTTATTTATTGATATTTCTATGGGGCGCACATTCCCCCCTAGTAAGAAAAGTTTGTTTATATTTATCTCTCTACTAAATCAATGATAATGATTTATATATATATATATAATATGAATTTCATTAATAATATATAAACAGAGAGAGTTTGGAGATTTGTTTAAATATTTGTATTCTGCAAGTTGGATGGGAATTGGAAACATTTTCGTCAAACAAATATCGTCATATGATGACTTTATCTATTAAAATGTATAATGGAATCGTAAACCAAATCAAAAAGCAAAAAATGCATTTTAAATTTCTGATATATATATAATACATGGAGCTTTGCTGTTTTGTTTTTTGTTTTTTAAATTAGGCAAGAGAGATCTTTCAAAAGTAGGATCTTGCTTGTTAGACATAAGACCTAATGAATGGGAAATTTTTCCCTAGGGCAGAGTTTTCTAAACATTTTTAAGTTCACGGCGCCTTTAGAACTCTCATATTTTTTTCGGCACCCTCAGGTTATTCAATGACATTCGCTAAAATTTGAATATAAACCCAATTTACTACTGAATTAAAATTTTAGGCAAACCTTCAATTTCCTAATATAATAATGTAAAATTTTTGTTAAAAAATTTAAAAAATAAATTCATTAGAAAATTTAGCGCCCCCCCCCCCTTGTAAGCCATACATGGAGCTCCAGGGTGCAGCGAAGCACACTTTGGGAACCTCTGCTCAATTCCGGGCATCCGAAACCAAATTGCATCAAAATTGTTAGAGCCGTTTTCAGAAAGAATTTACATACAAAAAAGAATTATTTCTTAATAGCAGTGACATTCTTGTTATTAATTCTGAAGGATAATTGTGACGTAGGTCTAGTCCCATATAGTCCAACGTATATCTGACGCTTCGTTTTCTATTTTGAGAGAGCATAGCGGGTGCTGAAGTTAATTAATAAAAAGACCTTCATATAGGAAGATATCTAAAACTTCTTTCAACACTCGCCCTAGTATATGATCCACGAGAAATCAAAATTAAAAAAAAGGGATGTGATAAACAATGGAAGTATTTATATTCCTTTTTTTCTTAAGACGACAAGTGGGACATAGGATTTTATAATTATATTACAAATTACATTCAAGAATTCCAGTCATTGTAACAATTAGACAAAGTAAAGGACAAGTAAAAAAGAATCCACCCTCAAATTTTCCCGACTTTTTAAATTGTTCCCATTTTGTTTGATATTAATTTTTATTCATGTAATTTGTTATCCATATTTATTATATTAATAATAATTTATTGTCATTAAAAAAAAAAATAGCAATGAAATTATTTTGTCATTAATTTTTAATTTAATACTTAAAATCAACGCCCTTGGAATCCCCCAATATCAATTTTCATTGAAATCTAATTATTTTTTTATTTTAAGGTTTTTCAAAAAAATAATAACAAATCCGAAATGGGCGTCTTGGTCTAAGTACTGCTTTTGGGAAAGGCTAAATTACGTTTCCACTTATGGGGTCGATACAAATCTCGAAAAGTCAAAATTGGTATGATTACAATACCTCCCTTATTTAAAACAAAAACTTGCCTACCTTGCAGCCATGGCGATCTTTCTATACATTCAATATAGCCGATATTTTCCTCTCGCAGTGGATAATTATTCGATTTAGAATTATCATCGTGGTTGTATTTGAATTTATTGAAATTACTATGATTATTATCTAGTTCATTTTCATGATAAACTTCAACATCTTCTCGGCGCATTCGCTTATTTGTTTTCATATTCTTCATCTTATTTCTGGAATTATTTATATTATCTTTCATTCGTTTCCTTCTCTTGAACTTCCTTTTCTTGCCCAAGCTGAAATTAACTTAAAAGAGTTTACATTAGTTACTATTTTCCTTTTTTAAAAGGGTGTAGAGAAGAGTAGAAAGCAGACTATTCCCTCCTCTCAAATATACATAGAGACGGACCTATTCTCAAGTTATTTTCGTCGTGCGGGAAGGAGAAGGAGGGCTGATAAAGGATCTAGCTGGTCGAGAAGGAGCACGATTGAGTGAGAGACTCTTGGTGTGGGTATACAGTATTTTAGAAAGAAGTTGAGATTCTTGCCCACTCCAACTCGCTCCCCATCCTTCCCAAATTTTTCTAATAAAATTACTGCACTTTGAATCAAAAGGTGTACATGTAAACATATAAAGTGAATAATTTAATGTAAATTTTTGAACTCAGTGGCACCAAACGCCCGCGAAACCGCTAATCACAACCCTCCCAGCTTTTATCAGGTCTCATGACAAAAGTTAGTCCGCTGATATACAATGCTATTAAGTGTATAGCCTTGCTGGCTTCCGTGCTCTTTCTAAGTGGAGAGGAGCTTAATTTTAGTATTCTTTTTAAAACCCCTTCATTTCAAAGTTTTCGTCGAAGAAAAGCTCTGCACTTTGAAAAGGGCGGAATATAACATTTAACCTAATATGTGATAATTGTGATATTCAATATATTAGGCATATATTGAATATCAATATCTAATTCAAACGAGAGGTTTTGGAAATTAATTAAAATTTAACCTCCGCTTTGACATAACTATTCTCTAAAGAAACAACTTCATGAATAAATAAATTGCATTACAATTGAAGTTTAACTGTAGTTTAAATGCATTAGGTTACTCATTCCGTGGCCTTTACAATTCAGGATTCTTAACCTTCACCTAATACATTTAAACTACAGTGGCCCTGTCCCTTGATACAGAGGTAGAGGTCTCGCTTCACAACCTGAGCGACAAAAATGTATTTATATTATAGTGGATACCGATTAATATAAATAAATAAAGACGGAGTCTAAATAACAGAATTAAAAAAAAACTACAGTGATGTAATTTATTTATTAATGCGAAAGCTTCAACTCTAAAATAAAAACTTCATGATATAATTGATAAATTAACTCACCTGGAAAATTTTTTTTTATCTTTCTTCTTTCTCTCATTATCGCCTCCTAAAATTATACGCCAAATGCCATAAGAAACTGAAAACGAAAAAAAAAAAATATAATTTAAAATGAAATAGTAAAAAAAGAAGAAGGAATGTGAATATATTACGAATATGCATTTGAATGCGAGAGAGAGAGAGAGAGAGAAAAATTTTAATTATGAGGGGGATGAATGAACAGGAAAAGAGCAAGAACAAATGAAGGATTAAATTTAGAAATTGACCAATTGACCGAGAATGATGGCGCAGGTGACTGAAAGCAAGATGAGGTATAAAACAAGAAAAGGATGTCGATCTATAAAGGTTTTGTGTTTCATTTTGCTCCTCCATTTGTTGTTTTCTTTTTCTTTGTGAGAGGAAAAAAGAATAATCCCGTTGGTTGCTAAAATAAACAAAGCATAATTAATATTCGTTAAATTTATGGAATAATTAAATAAAAATGGAGGTGTATATTTTAATGATTCAAGATAACAAACCTTAACCAGCCGCCGGGTGCTTTGGATTTAAATTTAAATTTAATTTTATTATATTTTCATATAAATTTCAAAAGGGATTAAATATAAATAGATTAAATTAATATCAAATTTCCTAAGAAATAGGAGGAAAAAAATTAGCAGTGAAAATAGTTACAATTGTGCTAATTGTTATTTAATCAAGAAGCCAACCTTAGAATTTGAAAGGTTTTTATTTAAAAATGCCCATGATTATTAAATGCAATTGTATCTTTAGAGATTGGTTCTGAAAAAAAAAAGAAAATATATTTTATAAAAAAATAATCTTTTGCGGGTATATTATTTTTTGCTGGTGGATCAGATCAAGTTATTGTGATTTTTCAAATTGAAAGTATTTTTTTTTTTTTGTAATTATTGATAAAATATTGAGTTTCGTGCTTCATATACATTATTGTAATAGAATAAATACAAAAAGGCACTTCTCCATACATACATACTGTACATGCTCAGCAAATGCCGGGTACCCCTGAACATATACTCTTCCATTGCTCTAAGAGAAGATCTCAAACAAATAATTGAACCGCATTTCAGAAGTCCTCCCACATAGATTCAGCTCTTTAAATATCATCATCGCTATATATCAATTAACCCTTTCCGCAAAGACACATTATTCGGAAATATATTTACAAAAGAAAAAAAAAATATATATATCTATATATACACTCATATAAATTATATAAATTTTATAAATTTGTATTCTATATAATTTTATTACAAACTCTTTATCTTTGTTTAAATAAAAAATTATTACTTAGATATGGCATTATTTTCTTGTGTGCATTAAATTGACCAAGCCCCCCCCCCCCCCCCCCCCCCCCCCGCCAGGGGCAACCCCCCCGCCATCTCCTATCCTATTTAATAACAAAAAAAAGGATGATGGTTATAATTATTTTAATTATTTTTTTTAATTTTTT
>JAAAKE020111874.1:6544-16623 GCA_010014785.2 Anisolabis maritima
GCCAGTTTTTGGAAATTTGGTGATTATTTTTACGAGGCATTGATGAAACGATTCCAAAGCCCTGATTGCAACCCTTTTTCAACCATGAGTCTATGAGTTTTTATTTATAAATGTTTAAAGAATTGAAAAAATCTTAACAATTAATTATTTGTATTTCCTTTTAAAAAACTGTAATTTTTAAAATATTCTTATCAAAAATTCATTAATGTTCATAAATTCCTGCATTTCTGCCAATTCATGATGATTAAATCTTATTATAAGTTCCGACACGCTCACAAATTTCTTAACGTATTACTTTTGCAACCCTAATCGTCAATTAATGTCATTTCCTTATTTAAATATTTAAGAAAAATTTTTTATAGAGAATTAATTCATCCAAGCCCAGCAATTAATTTTTTATTGATTTAGTTAAAATTTCTAAGTAGGTACACCCCTTTTTTTTGTATTAATCATATTAACATATAATTATATATAAATCTTGATTTTCAAATTAGCTTTCTACTTTTCCATTAATTATATCATCTTCATTCATTCACAGTTAGTGAGTATATGGATGGCGATCACGAGTTACCAAAGCTAAGAGTGGTATTTCTTCCATTTCAGTGCCCTCCCAATCAAGTGTCAGATTATACGACAGGCCCTCTTGCTTCTACTATCTATCTTATATAATAATCATATTCCTCCCCGCTGATTATCGGGAATAAGACAAGAACAGAGATACATTCTATTCTTAACTTCTTCTTCAAGTAGTTTCTTTCATCAAAGCCTGAAAGTTGAAATTTTTAAAAATATAATAAATATTCATATTCCTATAATAGTACTTAATATATGGCTTCTAGCGGACTTGACATAGTCAAGTTTATACATATCATGTTTTACATTTTTTTTTATTCGGATAGTACATTTTAATTATGTTCTCTTTTCCTCCTTTTTTTTTTTTCTAAAACTACTCTTTTATTATTATTTTTTTTTTTTTTAATATTCTCCCTACTTTCTGATGTGAATCTAGTTTTTATTAATAATTAGAAAAATTTAATATAATCCATCGAAAGCCTATATCTCAAAAAAAGTTTTTCTCTCCCAAACATGAAGTATATTTGCCGATCCGGTAACACTTTAGGAATAAAAGATAGAAGATAGCGAAGATAAACTTGTGTCGTTAACCTTACACTTTGATATAAAATATAACATAATATTATAAGATATTCATTTAATACTAGACATAAAAATTATTACAGTTTATATATTTTAACATTGACAAATTTTTCTCTCGATTTCGGACATAAATCACGCACACATCTCCAAAGACGTGGTCATACAGGAAGATATCTAAACTAAATAAAGTCGTAAAAGACATTTCTTCCCCTCTTTGGAATCATTGACCACTATTTAGAAAAGTTTAAGGTCCTTTTCTTATTATAATGATAAAACAATAATGATCTCCGAACCCTTATACAAATATTATGATAAAACTCTACAAAAATTTCTCATACATTTTTTTTTATGGTTTTTAAAATAAGTATTATGCAACTTGGAATTATGATTAAATTGTATTATTAGTTGATAATGCGCCATTATATTAATTTAATGGATGACCATTTTCTCTACGCGCTTCCTTTCTTTCACTTTCACCCAAGGCCGAGTGATGATGAAAATAAAAAGGCGATTTGGACCTGGCCGGGCGTCGAGCAGCGAACCTCCAAGCGAGGCATTCTTCATCTCTCTTTCCAGCTCTCCAGTTCTCCAAGATACCCTTCGCTCTTTGAGCTTTCCCTTTGCCTCCAGGCGGCTGCCTTCATCGATCATCTGCATTGATGTCTGATCAGCCTTGTCTTTCCTCTCGTCAACTTGTTTACCTTGTTGTTCTTAAGACCTGTCTTGCAGTATTTCACTCAGATATTTGTCAAATGCTATCTATATTAATCATTTTGCTTTGTGCTTCTTATTTGAAAATTCAATCAAATTGATTATCTCTGCTTAGAATTTTTTTAAAAATAAATATTTATAAATGAGAAAAATAAAATGGTTTGGATAAAATGTACCAAATTTTAAAAACTTTAAGGTAAATGACCCCGGAAAATTTTAGATAAATACATTTACAAAGGTATTAATAAGATAGCTAAAACATGTATATATATATATTTCATGTCTAAAGGCAAAAAGATATATTTCATGCTTTTCCAAAAAAAATATACCAACTTTTATAAATAATCAATTAAGAGATAAAGTGTATTGCATCTATTTTATCTAAGAGGTTTGATCTATTTAGGAAAGTTTATCATATAACCCTTGACCAAAGATAAAATGAAGAAATGGATTTCACGACTGTTTAGGCTTTTCAAGTGATATGCATTCGGCAAAAAATCCTAATTTAAATTTCACTATTCTAAATAATAGGCAAAAAAAAATATTATTTTTTCATATTTCACAAGTCAAAATAAATATTTTTAAATATATTGTCTGATTTAGAGTTGAATGAACTTAGCCCATTACATATCTTTTCTAAATTTCCTGAATATACCTTATGTAAATTTATTAGCATTTTATTTCTTCATTTTAATTTTTTTTTTTTATAAAACGAAAAGAAAAAAATACTTTTAATAACTTGTTAATAAAATAGAAAAAATATTAAAATTACTGGGAACTGAGCCAGTTATTCGGTTTTTAACTTCTTAATATCAAACTTTTATGTGTACTTTATCCAAATTGTGCAACGTTTATTAGTATAAAAAATCTTTTAATGGCTATATAAAATTTTAATATAATTCGCTCTTTATTTGCCATAATATATTAAATTCTATTAGGTATACATTTTTTAAAAAAATATTCTTATATCATCAGTATTAAATTCTCTCAAGCTACTTTTATATTCATTTGATAGTAATTTCTAAACTCATTCTGGATGGAATGCGAATACTTTTTCTAAAAATGTTTTGTTTCTCTTGTATTTGATAAATTTAACTCTAGAAATTTTCTAATTTCATCTCGAGGGAAAGATTCAAATGAGAGTTAGGCCCATATTTAGAAACATTCCTAAGAAAAATCTTAACTTAAGAGAAATTTTATTAATACTAAACTTTTTTATATAGAATTAGTCTTTTTTGGCAAAAGACTCCGTCTATACTTATAGTAGTCAATATACAATAATTTAAATAAATTTTATTAGTTCGGATGGGAAGCGAACCATTGACCTTTTAAATGTTAAGTTTAGACTTTTAACTCTGCCCCAAGGGTCAGGGGCATGAAATTTTCTAATATTAAAATCTTTATTAAATTCTAATATCTTAGAAAAATTTTAACTCAAAAAATTCGATATAACAAAATCTAGAGAGATGGATCATCCTTAAGTAAGATTTTTGTTAGGAATTTTGATAGATCTGATTTTGATTTGATTTGATACCCTCCTCGATTTATCAAATGAAATGAAATGAATGATAAAAATTTCCTAAAGAATATACAAAATTGTGCAACCCCAAATGCAATCAAAAATTAACAGGTGGAACCAAGTTTTTTAATATCCCTATTCGATAATTTTCTCAAGTTAATAATTCTTTTAAAAAATTAGATTAACAATAATTATTAATGGTTTTATATATGTGGAATAGTGTTTTCACCGGTTGGTCCGCATTGATTATTGAGATATATCCAGCCGCGAAAAACCTTCTAGAACATATATAGAGAAAGAGTTCAAGTATAATAAAACCAGCGATCTCTTTCACCCACCTCACTTTAATGCAGATATTTCGGTCACTCTACAGCAACTGCACTGAGGATGGTTGTAACTCTAACAAAACAACCATCCTCAGTGCAGTGGGTGTTAAGTTAAGAAAAGAACACTGTTTTATTCTTCTTGAATTCCTCCTGTTAAAATATCCGCTGGACTCTAGGCTTCCATACCAAAAAAAAAAAAAAACAACAGAAAAAATAAATAATTAAAACAGCCTATCTAACTAGGTGTATGATTTCGAGCGATCATAAAAAATAGGTCCTATATAAATTTTATCGATGACTATATATCTAACCTGAATCTACATATAATTTACTAATATTTTCATTAGACATTGAGACTGTGGAACAAATTATTACTCATTCATGGTTACATTCTAAATTTCTCCAACCATCCTCCACAAAGGAGGTGTAATAAAATGGCTTAAAAGGAAGAAGTTACATATTTCGTGACTTGAAAAATATTGAAAATAAGATTATTTTTAATAATAATAATAATTTAATTCGATAACTGAGGTCCAAGTGCCGATAAGTGTCAGAGCCTAACTGATGTGATGGCGAGCATACCCCTTCTCTTCTCCCTATATATCACTCTTCTTCTATATAATTTTTTAAGGCCAAATAACTGAGAAAAAAATATTATATTAATCTAAAGATTGAATAAAAATTTAATTTCTCTAAATAATTTCACTAAAATCCTCACCTTCACCTTGTCATATTTAATAACCATTTCTAAACATACCAAAATCATGCTTAGATTAAAAAAACTCTAAATATTGTTCTATAGTGAATTAAATGATCATAAAAAATTATGTCTATTGCGTTGGTCTCATCATTCGAATATTTATCACACCTAACGGTGCCAAACCAGTGAAAATCGAGCATTCGGTTGCCTGATCTGGCCATTTGGCTAGCCGATCACGCTTCTGATGATGGCGTCGAAAGCGTTGTCTTGGCACACTCAACCACCATTCACTCATACTATATATCTCAAGATCTGACGCCCTTGACCGTCAGTTTCGTGTCTCCGGGTGCAGTTTCCAGTCAGGATGGCCCTCCGCTTTCTTTTGGTAGAGTCCTTCATACGGAGTGATATGTTGCCAAACCACCATTAAATTTACTAGTGGTTATGTTGTAATGATATTTTTTTCACATTTGTTATAACTATTTATTTACTAAACATTTCAAAACTTTATGAATGGAATTTCTTTTTCTAACTTATTCTAGTAGTCGAATTTTCGACATAATCCATAAAAATTGTTTAAGTGAAATTATTTATTTATTAATTATCGAATTGGTTTGGACAATATTTCGTTTATTTTTTTACATTTTATAAGCACAAGTCAAAATAAGCCATTATATATTTATTAGATGTTTGCCGTCTCTATCAGACCTGTTCGTCTTATTTATTCTAATTGTAATTAAAGATCTTACATGCAAGAGGAACATTGAAACATACTCTTATTAATTTTATGAAATATAATGAAATTTGACATAGTATTACAGACCTATCTACTTGAAAACAATTTTTTTGGAAAGAGGAGACCAAATTTATCTATTTGAAAAAAATTAATACAATTTATTTTGTTATTTTTCTATATACTATGGCTATATATATCCAACCGAACCTTCCAGAACATATATATATATATATATAAACGTTTCGGATAAAAGAGTTGAGTCTGTAGTTTCTCACCGAACAGAAACTGAAGATGGATAAATTAATTTTGTCCGAAACGTCTCGTTTTGTTCAAGGGACTAGAGAGATTTTTATTTCTTCTTCACCAAATTATATATCGTATATAGTAAATTTTTTTTAATTTTTTTTCTTATAACATATTTATTTTTTAACTAAAGAGTAGGCGATGATTGGAAAAATTTCTAGAAAAGTAATATTGTACTGCAGTGTAAAGAAAATTAGATTAATTTTCCCATCTTTTCAAGAACGTCTTGACTCATAATCGAAGCCACGACTAGAAAATTAATATACTATAACATAAATATATAAACTATATAATTCCCCTCGTGACCAAACTCTAAACCGTTTTATTTTTGCGAAATAAGTTAATAGCCAGCGCGATGAAAAATTTTCAATAAAGTCGAAAGAATGCAAAGCAATCCTTGGATGGATTCATTTTTTAAGATTTCCCGCACTTAGGACCTTTGTGTCTGTTACTAGTGGTGAGATTATCTCCCACTTTCTTATCCCAGGAGGAAAAGTTGAATAATTTTTTGCGTTAAGCTGGACTCGAACCCGAGTTGTTTTATAACTTCAGATCCATATCCCATTGTAATCCAATTAGCTTCCTCAAATCATTACTTTTTATTAAAGAAAAACCAACGTTTTGTTACAAGTTTCGTAACTTCACGCCTTCGTTTACTCCTTTAAATTATTCAAAAAATAATTTATGGCTAACAGTAGATATCTAAAAAACATAAAAACATTGAAAGAAGGTTTTTCTTAAAAAGGGATGCTTTGAATTATTTTTTTCTTTTAATATCTATTTCCAGCTCTAATATTTATATTTTTGAAAAATTATTAATAAAAATGGTTGGAAAAAATTATTCGTTACCCAGATTGTTTAAAAATTAATATATCCTGAGTTCATTTCTCAAAATAAAATAAAATTTTTCAAATATCCAAGAAAAATGGCTTCTTAATTTATAAGACATAGTGCTAAGTATAGTGATAATTATTAATAACTTTTATTAATTACAATAATTTTGATTTTGCTTGATTTTCAGTTCGTTTCCTTTGTTCTTCTCTCCATCTCTTTAACGGAAGCATTATTCCCAAAGAAAAAGTACGTCAATATATCATATAATAATTCAAAAAATAAATACTAAAGATGGGTATGATAATAATTAGTTACCAATCAGAAGAGATAAATATGGCCCATAGTATCGTAAAATAGGCTATAATAATTAATTTTTAAAATCTCTCTTGCCTAAATTGTAAAAAAGACAAAAAAATTTAATAATTTAATTAGATTATAATTATAAAACAAAAATAATAATTTCCAATTGTTTCGCGAAAATTGAGGTTTCCAAATAACTGATAAACGGAATTGACAAATTTTTATTTTTTAATCAGTACCAATACTTTTTGTGTAATTCATTCATACAAAGTTAAAAATTTATTTCTAATAAGAACTCCGCCCGAGAAGACTTGGTAATGTTTGAAACAAGGCTAACTTTGTGTGTTTGAACTAAGAAGCCTGAGGATGGTCCCAATTCAAGGATCGAAACGTCGCTCTTTGTTTGAATAAAGGAAGTAGGCCTGATATCTCGCCTTTTCTCTTTTCTTCTCCCTGTACTAGCCATAGTCTGCGTATTGATTCCATAACTAATTTAATTAGAGGATTAATATTTTTATAAAATTATAGTTAATATATAAATAGTAAATATTTGTTTGGCAGAAACTGAGAGGGTTGGGCACATGATTAAGCTAAATAAAAATACATCTTATTGTATGCATAATTATTTAACTTTTTCATTATTTATACTTATATAGTATACAGTATAAAGTAAAATATTCACTCTCACCTCTTATAGGAAAATATTTAATATTCACCTACTTATTTAACAAAGATTAATATAATTATGTTTTTTTTTTTAGAATAATTGTACATCAAGTAAATGTAAATCCAATTTTAGCCCCTGCTAAAGAGTTCCGATCACGTCTTGTTTGGAAGAAGGTAAATTTGAATTTTAGAATTTTTAAATGATTTCACTTTTTAAAAATTACAATAATAATAGAGTAAAATAATCAAATAAATTAAATCCCCAACATATATTTGTTTTAAATGTTTATGGCTTTTCAGTAGCCTAATTAACGTCGTAAATGTCCGACCCACTAATCTAAATCCCTATGCATATTGATTCTGCATAAAACCGTTATGAGTCAGTCAGTCAGTCCCTTGTATTCTTGGGAAAGGATATAAAAATGTTCATGTCATAATACTTTCACAAAATATTTATTTATTTGTTGTCATAATAATAATTTAAATTTGAATAATTTTTACTTCTTGTATGGAGGATATATTTTGAAAAGTGGTTTTTGTTCATTTTAGGGATCCGAAAGCATCCCTATAAAGCTTTCAATTATAAATAAAAAAATCGATCAAATCTTGAATTGTTATAGAAGTATGCCTTCTGTAAATTTATTATTACTTCTACAATCGTGAATATAAACAATAAAAATTCCAAAATCGGAAATCACGATTATTATATCAGCTTTTTTGAAGATAAACAAAACACAAAAAGAGAATAAATATCATTTTACATCCAACAGGGAAAAAAATGATTACAATAAAGATAATTCTGATTTTATTGTACCAGGTGTGTAATCCAGAATGGCGAAAAGTGTGGGTGTCTGATTGGGAACCCACTGGTCCATCTTCACATCCACCCCAAATAGACCCATATGAACTTCAGGGTGGCGGAGGCCCTAATGGAAACGGAGCCGATGACCAGTATTCAACAATTTCCGGGTCTAGTTCAGACCCCGAATGGGATCCTGCGGGTCTCATGTGGGATCCCAGTGGTCCCGGACCTCAATATGTAAGAGCTCTAATTTTCTCTCTTTTAAATTCCATTATAATTACACTACGCGCATCTAAAATACTCAGGGGCTTACATCTAGTGAGAACCTAGACGCAACCACGAGCTTCCAAGCTAAAATGAAATTTATTCTAACGTCAGTCTTTAATTTTTCTCTTTTCATTCCTCATGATGACCGTATCCTTTCAAAATTGTAAAACAAGAAAGACTAAATAATAAATAATAAATAAAACTTCTAAATCTAAAACTAAAATTTTTTCAAAAGCTTAGAAAAATAAACAAAGCTAAAATTTATAAATTTCATTACCAGAAAAATTTGAAATTGTTTTTTTTCTTCGGGGTGTGAGGCCATATAGACTTTAAAAGATATACAATATATATTATAATAATAACAACGATACATATAATCCAGGCTATTTATTTAGATCAATTCGGGGAGGGGGGGGGGGGATCTCAGTTAGAATTAAGTAATCCCAAACTATTATTATTATTTATATTTAAAAATATTTCGAGAATATATTTTTGCTGGTGGAACAAGCAGCCCATGGCCGCCGGGAATTGAACCCAGGATCTCCAGCCTATCCGGGGCATCGGTGTGCTTCTTTTGCACCAGACCAACAAATCTCACTCATTCCCATTAAAATTATATCTCTATAGGGTAAAAGATTTAAAATTTAAATAGTAAATAAGACCTCATTTGAATTAGATATTAGTCTTGCCGCTTACAGTAGGAAGTTAGAGCCGGTCCGCCTATTGTTTAAACTAGTTGTAATAGGTGTAAAATTTTTACTAAAATATTTTTTATGAGAAACTAACTTTATCATACTATATAGATAGATAGATATATACTGGGGAGGAGTGAGTTTTGTTGGTGTAGTCGAATGACCGGTGGTCTGGTGCAAAGGAAGCACACAGATGCTCCGAATAGGCTGGAGATCCTGGGTTCAATTCCCGGCGGCCATGGGGTGCTTGATCCACCAGCAAAAATATATTCTCGAAATATTTAAAAAAAAAACCATGACTAATCAAGTTGGCTACAAGGCATATATTGAATACTAATCTAATTCAAAAATTTATTATTTCTATTATTATTATTTATACTCATTATTAACTCATTCCCTGGTAAGTGCAGAAGGTTTTCCTTGAGATGACCTTTTTTGTATAATCCTGAGAATCATTTAATGAAAATTGTCACATAAAAGCAAGAGTGAGAGAAAAAAAGGAAATAAATATTTCGTTGTTTCATTTTTCATTTCATTAGAAATTAAAATTTTTATTACTGTAATTATTCTTATATCTTTTTACCTCTCTAAGGAATTTTAAATCTTATAAATAAATATTTAATTCATCTACCTAAAATTAGGGGCTCATCTCCGGATAGTCAATCACCCGAGCTAAGAGATAATCCAAAATTTCCGTTAATAATAGCTCTTATTTTTACTGAAGAACTTTAAAATTTTTAAATTTTTGAATTTAAATATATTCGAACTTCCTCTGGATTAGTGTTGATAATCAACATGATGATCAAGCATGTAGTAGATTCAAAATATATATATATATTTCAACTGAATATTATTCACTTGAATTAAAAAATAGATAAAAAGTAATAATTGCAAAAAAAAAAAAATTATTGATTTAATAAGTTCTGATTTTTGAACCTAGTAATTAACAACTAAATATAAATTTTTTCTGTTCAAATTGTAGTAATATATTTTCTATATATTAGTATTAAACATTATTTGGCTATTTAACTTAATTAACCATAAAGAAATTTTTATTACTTTTTTTTT
>JAAAKE020111885.1:0-16622 GCA_010014785.2 Anisolabis maritima
AAAAGAAAAGGACAAACAAAATGGGCTATATCTACAAGGTCAATCAATAAAAGATTTTATTTTTAAAAGTTTTTCTTTTTTTTTTTTTTTTTTTTTTTTGCGACCAAATACGAGTTTAATTTCATTTTAGTAACGGTCAAGTTTCGTTAAGAATAATATAATAATTTTGTCCTCTGATAACTATTTAATTAAAAATAAAAAGAATTAAACTTTTTTTTTTTTTACTAACTTTATATCCGATTTATTAATTTATCAAACTATAAAGAGACTGAGGTAAAATTCCTATTTCACATTGCATTAATTTTATCATATATATAATCTTTCTTTATATCATTAATTTATATATATATATATAGAATTTTGATTAGAAAAGTCTTACTATAAATTAATTCATTTTTTGAGAAAAGACGTTATTTTATTCATTATTGTATATTATTACCAACTCTCAAGGTGCAACGAATTTTTTTCGTTGTTCCTCAAACTCAAACTTATTTCTCTTTTATGGTCCATTTGAACTACATCGATTTTGTTAGTCCTCTTTCAATAAATAATTAGCTTATCAGTTATTTAAAAAAAAACATGATTACTGGTTAGTTAAATTCACTATAATGTCTTAATTAGTTACCTAAATGACTAATAATTATCGGACAATCAGCATGGATACGTTGGTCAAAGGGATGATTCGGTTGACTGCAACTAACTAAACCCGAATAATGGGAGACTACTATATAGTGGTGCGACAATTAACCACTTCCCAATTAACGGCAATGCATTTTAATGAAGAAGTCGATTGGGGTTATTTCATCTATAAATAAAAACATTAAGATATTTTTATTTAATATTAGCAAATTTTTTTTTAAAGAAAGTTTGTAGTCCTGGGCTAGACGATGATATCAATATTATTTAATTTATATTTTTCGTTCCCTAAGGACACCTCAATAAAATTTCTTGCCTTTTTCATAGAACTTATTGAATTGATTTTATGGAGGCAGAAATCAGCTGATTAAAATAAAAAATTTTATATTTTGTTGCCCACTTAGGTTCTATGAGTTGTACAAACTAGATTTTTTTCCATATACGGCCATAGGAAACATGTACCAACTAATTAGTGTAATAATTAAATGCATTTATATGACAATTTTGTTAACCCTGAAGCTCGAAAAGCCAGCAACAAAATACAAAATTTTTTATTTATTCTCCAGGCTGCTCCCGCATCCATTAAATCTAAATTAAAATTAAATCTATAGCCAACCCGGACAGAAAAACTTTTGAAATCATCATTCTATTGTGTTGGTTGACAAATGGGCGGAGAGTTAGATATCCAGACAAACGCTCCTGATTATAAAAGGGAAATTTATTTTCTTTTACGGAGAATTTTATTTTTCAAATAATCTTAAACTCACCAACTGTTATAAAGCCCCTTTCTTTTAAGGTGAAGCACATGCGCAACGATCTCTTTATAAACTGAGATATTAAATTCACCGATAACACAATCCGTTCCAACGAAATTACATTTAAATGAACGCTCACCGACTCAAATGTTTATTTCTAATTTGCTTATATACATTTGATAATACAATCAGTATTTAGTGTTATTTTCAGAATTTATTCTCTTTCTAATTTTTTTTAAATTCTTCGTTTACAAGCATGAACATGATTGTATTTTTCAAATCAAATTTAGATTTTTATTTATTTTTTCAAAATTATTTTTGCTGTTAGAAATTAAAAGACATTTGAGTGACATCTTCAAAGAGGACAATTAATTATTATTATATCATGTTCGGGGTATGGGAGGCATTATTTGATAAAGATGACAACGTCAAAAGAGAAAAGAAAAAAAAAAAAAAAAAGAAAAAAGAAGTGGAAGAAGAGCGAGAGAGACATGTCAGAGGTTACTAGAAAAACTTTTTCAATATCTAGAATAACACACCCAAGTAGAAGATGATGAACATCTGAAAAAGTTATCCGGGATCACACACAAGTATCTTTTAATATTAACTTTTGACATGATCAATTCCCAAATAAAATAATATATATTCAAAGCAAGAATTTTAATCCCCACCACATTGAGGTTAAATAGTTTTGGAAAGTTCATCGGGGAAAGTTGGGTACTTTTTGGCATTTCTCATCCTCGTTAAATAAATTACCTCATATCAATTAGAGGAGAGAAAAAAAGAAGAAATTTTTGTTCCCTTTTTTTTTTAATAATAATAAAATTTCTCGAATATCCCTTCCTCCCCATGGCCGAGAGGTTAAAGATATTGTCAGTTTTGATAACCTTAAAAGCCAAGGGGTATGGGTTCGAATCCCAGGCTGTTATTTTTTTAAATTAATTGGATACCGAATAATATAAATATTATTTATTTATATTATTCGGTATCAATTGGATACCGAATTTATTATTTATATTATTCGGTATCAATTTATTATTTATATTATTTATTTATATTATTCGGTATCCAATTGATTTAAAAAAATAACAGCCTGGGATTCGAACCCATACCCCTTGGCTTTTAAGGTTATCAAAACTGACAATATCTTTAACCTCTCGGCCATGGGGAGGAAGGGATATTCGAGAAATTGTCTGGATAACATGTATCGTAAATATATATTCTATATATAAAGTCTCTATGGCCTTAGATGCCGAAAAAACAAAAAAAAAAAAAAAATTCTCGAGATTTATTTATTATGAATAGTAAAATGAATTCGACAAATAAATATTTTATTCAAAGAATTTTATATTAAACAGAATATTCAAGATATAACGAAACAAGAATCCTAAGATGTATTCATAAAAGATCAAAGTTAAATAATTTTTTTTATCTTTTTTTTTGTGAGCTCGTCCCCATCGTATATGAGCAGATTAGATGAATGTTTTTTTTTTTTTTCATTTCATTTGGAATGGATAAATCCTTCCTGTTTTTGTTTACTCCGGAATCTTTTCATAAACGGAAACAAACTCAAAGTAGGGTGGCCAGATGTAACTCAACTTTTTTTTTCGAATGGTGAAAATACCTTTTTTTTTTTAAATAAAAGACCCAATGAAAAAGATATCAACTTTAAAAAACAAAAATTCACCTCAATGAGTATTTTTTTTAATCTTTTCGGCATCTAGGGCTATATAGTCTTTAAATATATAGAATATTACCATACAATGATCCAGGCATATTTATTTATATTTACCACTTTGTCAATTGAGTATTTGGCTTTACGATAGAGTGAGCTATCCCGCGAATAGTCATAAGATGAAAGATTAAAAGTTGCATTTCAATCCTTGCGCGTTATTTTAATTTATTATAAAACTTATTTAAAAAAAAAACCCTTCCCTCTGACCTTTTGAAAAGAACCCCAGGTCGCATGTCTCAATCTGTGAAGAACTTCCCTCTCCGATGCAATGCCCTCTTCTTAAACGGTGTAATTTAATAACGTATGCAAAATAAATTATGTTTAAGATAAATGAGTGCGAGATGATGGTTTATAGTCTTGAAAACCATCATCTTTTGCAAAACAAACCCTTATTATTCAGTAAAATATATTCATTTTTAATTAATTAATAAATGAGTAAATATTTTGATATAAAGTCATGAAATAAAATAGTTTTTGAAAATTTTGGTTATTTGTAGGTGAATTACTTAAAAAAAGCAGCTCGATCCAAAAAAGGAGGGAAAATTACTCCCCACTCAATGCTAAACTAGCCCAAAATTGTATTTATAATATATCACTACAATATATTTAATTTAATTTATATCAAACTTCTGAATGAATAATTATAAATAAACTTAACATATATTATCAAATTACTCCAATTAAGAAGGAAAAATTATAATGGCAAGATTTCTTCCTCGTTAGATGAATGTGCAGTGGAAATGGAGGAGAGTTTTCCTCTCCTCTTTTGGCTAAAGGTTCTTTTCTAAGTTGTCGTATTATAATTCTTTTTTGACACTAAAAGCCGATTCGCGCTTAAGAGTTTTTATATAATTTACTCAAACACTATTTAACTCATGCACCCCAAGAACTTTTTCGCATTACAATGATTTCAAGTCAACAAATAGAGACATCTAGACAAATAAAGAGTTCTCTTTTAAACGTCAATAGATAGACTTAAAATTTATTTACTATCTAGATTTATTATCTAAAGTTATTCAAGTTTTAAAACTGCATTATGACAGATCTATAAAACAAATAGTTTTTCGTTAATATCAGTTAGATCTTGTGAAAAAAAATACGATATCAGGACTTGATGGTTGAAGTGAGGAGATGAAAAGGTTTTTCACTCCCTTTATTGTTTGTTTTTATTGAATATCTCGTAAAAAGAGATATCAAAAAAGTTGAAGGAATTTTATTTTATTCCTTATCTTATTTCTTTAACACTTTTTTTTTCTCTCCTAACTTATTATAAATGATTGATAGATTTGGATTTTCAATATTCGAGAAAAGTGTGTTTTTACTGCCAGTGCACTTTGTTATAGTACCAATAACTTTTCTCTAGAAAAAATCATCAAATTACTAAATATAAATATTTTTCATTAAAAAATTTATGCAACTTGATTTTTTAACTAATATACTCTTAAAGAAATTTTTTTTAAATAGAGGTTTGTGATCAAATGGTCATGGAGATGAAATTTGTTTAAAGTATATGGGCTTCCAATTAATTTAAATAAATATGGACGGAGTATAAATGTTCTAAGATACGGAAAAATAAAGTTAAAAAAACAAAATAAATAAATTTTATATAGGTAGTTGCAGAATAAGCTTATAGTAGCATGGTTTATTCCTATAACAGTAAATTGGAAAGGTTACGCCTATACTTTCTTCATGGGAAGCAACTATTTTTACAGAGATAGCACTTAAATCTGTTTTTTTCGGGTCAATGTGTGCAGATCCAAAAAATCACTTTGATCCTTTGATAAAAAATAATCTACATAATGACAAGGAGAGTTCAATAAAGAATGAATATTAATTTATTCTCTCAAAGGATTCGTTTATTAGTAGCAGATTTTTATGGCCCTTTTCAAAGTATGTACATTTATTCTAACTTTGCCAGCCAGCAAACTGGGAGGAATTACAAGTTGAAGTCATGCTTTGGAACCTGACCCCTCCCTCTCCCTCCCCTATCTCCCTCTCACCTTGGAGAATATGGACTGAAAACGACGTTACTGACTCACAAACACAGCTTTATGTTTTTATCACCTTCCAAACCAATATTCTACCTTTATTCTCATATAAAAGAAATGTAGATTATTGTTATAGGAAATGGAAATCAATTTAAAAAGAAATGAAAGAAAAATTTTTTACTTTTTACTCCAATATTTTTCTTATTTAACTAACCCTTCTGAAAACATTTTATAACTTTTATTTTTCATTAATAAATAATATTAAATAGTATTCTTAAATAATAACTTCAAAACAAAAAGTAACAAATAAAAAAAAAAAAACTTTGGAATTGTAAATTTCACGGTTGACATCATTAATAAACAACAAATAAATTTTCGCTTGTGTTTATTTAAAGTCTGAGGGCATTTGGACTCATCTATATTTAATTAAATGCATTGGAAGCCATGCTCAGGTCGGGAAGCGAAACTCCTAGATCATGAAGCAAGAGTTATACGGTATATATTAATATTTTCGAAGTTACGGAGCACCAGAATCATCGAGGTCAAAAAAATGCACGTACATTATTTACAATAAAAATTAAACATTTCAAAAAAATTATATTAAAATAATACGTTTTTTACGAATCATAGACGATGGCTGATGAATTTTTTAGAAAAATAGGATGACAGAAGGGCAGCTAGAGTAAAATAAAAAGAAAATTTTTTTCCCAATCGAGAGTCAAGACCTTCCTCAGGACATATGGCCGATGTTTATTTATTCGCATTTATCAGTTATTGTAACTGTAATATAGTTAACTATATAATCCAAAAGATTATCAAACCTACTTGTAAAAAGCAGAATGTCTGGTTTTCGTGCATGTTTATTATTTTATACAATTCAGCCTTCTCTCGGTCCACTTGTTAAAATGATTATGATATAATAAGATAGCACGTATTTAAAATAAAATAGAGAGGAGGGACATGAACTTATATTTATTAATATATATTTTCTCAAATTTTTTTTCTCCTTTTTTACAAATAGTTTACCACAATTAAAAATTTTAATTTTTTTTTTTTAAATTTATAATTTCACTTACTTGTTCGTATGCGGAAGTGTGTTTTCTCATTTCGATAAAATACCTGGGAAATTTATTATTGTCTCGATTTAAGATTTTGCAATTTTCCAAATCCATGTCTTGATTATTTTCAATGACGTCTATGGGGTTGATGTTTTATTTTTATTTAATACAGATAATTCATGTTCTCTTACGCGGTCTTTTAATTTTCTCCTTATAACGACAACATAGAATTTTTCGCAGTTATCTGAATTATTAATTATACAAGTGATTTTTTAATATTTTTCTAAAAAACATGTTTTATTTTAGTCCGAGTATTGTATTATCCTCATAGAGCTCCGGTTCAGAACCAGTATATACTCTAAGAATAATTTAACAGCGCTTAGTTAATTATAGTATATCAATAAAATACAAAATTACATTTTCTTTCATTTTGTGGCCTTTTTTCAGGAACAATTTAGATACAAAATTCAAACAATCTTAATTTTTTTCCTATCATCAAGGCCTGTATTCGTGAATGATAAAAAAAATTTGAAAATTTTATGTCCCTCCTCCTCCCTCCTAAATAAGCTTTTCAAAACTTTTTTTAAGAATATATCTAAGCCGTTTCCCTTTGTTGGTTAATAGATTTATTTTAAGATTTTTTCCCTGAAATTTTGCCTGGTTAATTTGACAACCTTTATATTCCTAACTGCCTCTCCCATTGAATCTTTTTATTCTACTTTATTTTTTCCACCCCCTGGATTTTATTTTTTAAATGTTGAATTTATTTAAATAAAAAGCCAAGTTAGCCTTTCGTGTACCTCCTGGAAGTCCTTCTAGTATGATGTAGTTTACTAGAAAAATTAAGAACCTTCCCTTCCGGGAATGAGTCATTGCTGAATTAAATATAGTCTAATAAAAAATTATCTTTTTACTTTAATCAAAATAGATAGTAGTTTAGTATCATTAATCCTTTTCTAAATAAAGCAAAGCTAAAAATGCGACCAGGAAGGTTGAATGACCCATTTTTAGAAGCTTTAGTTAGGTCATATTAAATTTAGAAATCTGAAATCTAAAATTGTCTTTTGGTATCTTAAAACATGGATTTTCTTTAGGACATTCAAGTTGCGTGTCTGTCATTGATATCAAATTCCCAAGGAAGCACATTAATAATTCCAAAAAAAAAAAAAAAAGAAAAAAGGGGGGGTGAGTAAGAGTTTCTCTGTGCGTGCGCGTCTTGGTTCACGAACTTCGAAATATTTTAGTGCTAAATACAGCTTTTCGTCACTTTTGTCATTCTTGTCTCTCGTCTTACTCTTGATGAATTTATGTTTTCTTAGTAATAAGTAAAACTCTTCTCTAATATTCATAAACTACATATATCATCCCTTGTATGTCGTCGCGACAACGAATACTACTATTCACTTGCAACTTTGTACAAGTTACTTTCCTTGCCTCCCACCCACTCACCCTTTTTAGATGAAGTCTCTAACGTTAACGTTACATTCTCGCTTCTAATTAGTCACTTAACTCTCCTTTCGTTGGTTCGTTCACTCCTTAAAACGTCGTTTTCTCTTTCTCCTGGTGATTAATAATACAACTTCTTCCCCCTCCTATCCCAATTCTGTACTCTTCGTTCTGCCATTTTCTATTGCTCGTTTATCATTCCCAAAAGCGAGAAAACTAATTGTACATTTTCTAATTAATCGAGAGAAAGATAGAGAGACTATGCTTGATGCTGATATTGCGTTTTTTTTCTCAAGAGTTATGATAATCATAATTTACTTCAAGGAAAAAAATTTATCAAATTAAAGATAATATGTTAGCGAGGTTAAAAGGCTCGTATTTCAAATTTCAATTGAATAGAAAAAGAAATTTTAATTTGTCATACTGTTAAAAATCCATATTTTTACATTCCCAAGGGATGTTGTTTGTCTAGACTTTTGTTATATAAGGGAGCAATTAGGATTCCTTATTTTTTTCTAAATTTCATCGGATTTCCATGAATTGTGTTCGTATGAAATCACAAAAGTGCTTTTGACAATTTCGTTTGGGTGTGTTAAAACGTTCCCCTAACAAATTAAATGTTATAATTTGTGAGGATAATTAAAATTTTTAATTTATAAATTTTTATTAAAGACTAATAAGAGAGTGGATTATCAGGAAATGGTAAAAAAAAAATAAAATAAATAAAATGATGAATAGAATAATTTTATATTTGGATAGTATTATTATATTTTCAAGTTTGAACTTGATATATGATATATATTAATAATATAATTATAATATTCTAAAAACTATTAATTCTACCGAAATAATATTCATATATTTTCAAAATTCGTCATTTTAAAGATGTTTTATTTAGAAAAATATTTTAGCATTTAGGATTTCCTATAAAGGAAGCGTGTTGCCTAACTAAAAGGAGCTGCTCTATAACAAGCAGAATCCATATATTAATTCAAAAAGTTGAAAATTATTTTTCATAATTAGTTACGGTTTTATTTATAAATATAACTAAGATTGGCCTAGGATTGCTATCAATCGGTGTTTTTTTCCCCAATGAGTTACCACTTCTGTTGCTGCTGAGTCGATTATACGGAATTTTTTCTTCATTTATAAATGGGAAATTTTAAATGATAGAAAATTAGTTTGAATCGAATGCAAAATAATAATAAAACAACTTTACCATTATTTGCAAATATCTGTTATTTTCTATAATTGCAAAATAAACTTTCACTTAACCCTAATTATTATTCCCTTAACTTTTACTGTTTATAAAACTAAAAACTTAAATAGAAATTATTTCTATCAAAATACGAGATGACTATCTTCTAGTATTTTGTGAAATTTAAAAATCTCGTATTCATTTAGAATGTCTCACATTTTTTTTAAACTGTTATCTCTATTATTGTGGTAAATTGACGTCTAAACTCGTCTATAATTACAATTCGCGACCATGATCGGGAACAAATACCTCTACTAACTGACTCTTTAATCTAACTTAAACCGACTACTCGCGCAATTATTTAATCGATCGCAAAGCTAACTTGGAGCAAAGCCGCCTTTCTTCAAATAACGGTTCTTGTTAGCTTGGCTTGATTATAAAAAAAAAATTGTACAAAAGAAAAAATATTCCTCGCACAAATAATACTGCTGGAAGATAGGAAACTCCCTAATCGATTAATTGCTCCAGAGCTTCTCCAGATCATGCCACACATGCGCAATTATTAAATCCCTCTAGAAATTAACCACTGATCATGACTGGAGATCTATAGCAATTAATCAAAAAAGGCAGTCATTTTGGTTGCCTATCTTCCAGCAAGCAAAAACGAAACATTTATTATTTGCTAGTTTTATATTCAATAATAAAACGGCAAATAAATTTCTATATAAAAAAAAATAAATCTTTAAATTCAATTTGAATTTTATCACACTCTCTTTACAACTTCTTATTTTATTTCTCTCTTTTAATTATATCATCTTCATTATGATGATGATGATAATGATGATGGTAGTCACTAACGCACAATTTGATTTACTGAATGAAATAAACAAAAAGACAATGAAATTTTGCCTGTGCTCCTGTTTTTAATGCCCATCAATAAAAAGACGTGTTTGAGAAATTACAGAGTTGGAAATTAAAATCCATTCTATTGACTATGACGTCACTTGTGTCAGATAATAGTGCTGGTAGGAGGTGTTTGTTATTATTGTGGTTGAAGATTGTACAATTTAAAAGCTCATTAATATGAAAATCTCATTTCAGAGAATATAAAGACGCTTTATTTGACATTCTTTATTAAAAAAAAAAAGTTTAATAATAATATTTAAAAATGTTCATTTAAGTCAAAAAGTAATTAAAAAAATATTAGAATTATTATTATTTTGGAAAAATAATAAAATATAACGAGAGACTCATAAAAAAGTCACATAAAGAAAAATTTGACAAAAGAACTCGAATTGAAATTAATGGTTTTTCTGGACACGGATAATATTTTCTTGAAAAAGTTTTAAAACAAAAAAAAAAAAAGAGAATTAAAGACCTTTATTCTTATATAAAAGGTTAGTAGAATGAGATATGAAAGAGTCAATAAAAAAAATATAATGTAAAAAATATAGAGTTAATAAAATAGGAGTACGAAGCCTTTTTGGAAATTTTCGGGATAATTTTTTTTCTCTTTATTGGATTTATTACTGGGGGTTTGGTCTAGAGATTGGTTTATTTAAGACTGAACTTGGAACGAGTACTAATTCTTAAACAAAATTTAGTGACATTTTTTGGTTTTTGCGAATATTTCTCTGCCTCAATATTAATATATATTCTATAATCAAAGGATCTTCTTTAGTTTAGTTCAGGGATCGGACGACTCTCTTGAGTCCATTATGAATATTTGAATACGGCACCATTTTAGTTAATACAATAAAAATACTGACAAATTTTATAAATGTTATGATTATTTTTTACAATTCACAAACCAAAATATCAACAAACGAAAAAAGAGATGAAATGATATCAGCAAACTGTTATCTCTTTTAGAGGAATTAGTATCAAAAGTTGAGCAAATTGAGATAATTATGTCTGAAGTTTAAATACGAAATTTCATAAAAATCCTTATAAGTTATAATCGGCCGTTTATGGAATTCCAACAATTTTATTCCCCTTCTCAAAGTATGTTGATTCCTTTCTCCTTCCAATCAGAAAGACACTTCCCACTTTTTGCCTAGGCTTTGACTTCGGCACGACTTAGATAATTTGTTCTACATGTGTCCACAAACCGACATCATTCTAAAAGTACTTGATGCCTGATTATCTGTCAAAATCTAATTTGGAAACATCACAAAAATATGACAGAAATAAAATACGATAATTGCCATAACTCAAATATTACTTATTTGTTTGGATATATATTGTAATAAATATAAGAGGACCAATAGAGTATAATATTCTCCAAAATATATTTCAATATGCTGAATAATAACAAATTATTTGGGATATTGTAAAAAATCAATTTAACAAAAAATATAAAATATTCAATTATTAATTTAAACAAATATACCATTTATATACGTACATTTTTTTTTTTAATCAATATTTTACTCGATTTATTGCAATTTTTTATTACATTAATTCGAAAAAAAAAGTATTTAATTGAAATTTTTGTTTTATTTAAATATTATCTGATTGAAAGTTTGTTTGCTAATTACTGGTTGAAAATGGATTGGATGAAATTCATAGAATTATCTCTATGTGGATGGAAGAGAAAATATTTTTCAAGCAATATTTGTAAATTAAAATGGTCTGAATATAAAACCGCACTTTTAAACAAAACAATAATATGAATTAAAAAGTTTTTATTTTATGAACTATTTTTAGAAGACGAACAATTGCCTGCATTCACAACCTTTGGAATTTTCTAATTAAATTAATTGGATTTCAAAATATAATTTTTTATAGTCATGAAGCAAGACAAATGTGTTTGTATATATGTTATATTTGTTTGTAAACAGTGCTAAGACAAGATATTTACAAGCCCGACCCTTATTTCACAAATTGGGTATTTTTTAAAATAAAAATTTATATATAACTAGGGTTGAGTAAATCGAAAACAAGTACATCAGTAAAGTACTAGAACTTTTTGGCCGATTTTTTTGAGAAGCTTCGAGGTTCAAGCGACATGGGTATCTAGGTTTGAGAAAGTTTGAGCCTCGTTTTTGAGAATTTCAGCCGATTTTGCTGGTAGATAGTCACATAACTTTCTCTTATCAGGTAAGAAAAATTCCACCAGATTTTTTGCTAGTAGCCCACTACATTTTTTAAAAATTTATTGTAATTCAAAATTCTACTTTTGATATTTTAATCCATTATGTTACAAAAATCTTTTTTTTTTTTTAAATAAATAAGTTTAAGAAATATTTAATGCTTTTTTTTTTAAAGCATCATATAATTAATTATATTTTTGACCTTTATTTATTTTTTTTAAATTTAACTCATCGCTGCTGAGGCCATTATGAGTATATTATTAATATACACTTGTATAGAAAGAAAAATCAGCCTAGGTGTCTTCCAGCGGCAACCCATCCCAGTTTCAGCGCTGTTTGGCCTTGCTTAACAAAGATCTTGGTGGCTGTTGGTCTCGCTAACTTACTTCTGAAATAAGTTTTTAATGCAACCCACAGCCAAAATGAGCCTTATTTGCAACGCTTTATACTTTAAAGGTTGTGCATCACTGCTCCACTTGTTTATTATTTCAACAATTAAACTTTTATCTTCTTCTTCCTCTTCTTCTCTTACGTGAATCTCGCTTTGCGAGTTTGGATTTAATAAATTAAATTAAATTTAAGACGCGACAAAGATCAGTCCGTCCGTCGCATGAAATTAAAAGAGAAGTAGAAATATTAGTTTTACCTAACTCAGAGCCCTTTCGTTGTCTCCAATTGAGTACATTTTAAAAAACACCTTATGACCGTATTTAATTATTTCAAACTTATTTTCTTTTCCTTTCAATTTTTTTTTTTCTGTTATTTCACCAGCAGGGAGTGATAGAATATAAATTTAAAATCCATTATCACCATATATCATTCTAATGTAAAAACCATTTGCAAGGGAAGGAGGAAAATCTTCAAGTGTAAAATTTAATTAAAATATTATATAAGCATATAACGGCATTTACACCCTTCTCTTTTCCTCTCTCTCTCATGTTATGAAAATGGCTAAAAGAACACCATCAGCAGCAGGAGCGAAAACTTTTTATATCTATATATATATATACATAAAATATGCAGAAATAATTTGCCTCAAAATTAAAAAAAAAAAAAAAATACGGAGTCATATATATAAATTAATGAAGAAAACTTTGAGGGGGGAAAATGTGTTTTTGAAATGTTTTTGATGTGAAATGAGAATATAAATAATCGACGATAAAACACATTTTACACAAATAAAAAAGAAAAAAGTTTATATAAAAAGATACTAAATATCTACACAACAAAAGTCAGATAAGAAATCCATGATCCACATTTAAACAAGATGAGGCTTACGGGATTTTTTAATTTTAAATATATAAATAGCTCTGTCTCTTGGTGCAATGGTAGTGGCCTCGCTTCCCCTCCTGAGGACAAAAATTTATTTTATTGGCTACCAATTAATAGAAATATAAATAAGAAAGGAGTATAAATGTCGAATAATAATATTTATATATATTTTATTTTATTATTTTTTTCTATTTTTTATTATTTCTCCTCAGAGTACAGTTTCGATCGTCATCCCGCAGGCCTTCATCGAAGAGTTTGTAATTGCATTCCTTAAATTCGAGAGTGCATCCACAAAATTCTTTGGAATATATGCCAATGCTCTTTCATTCAAGGAGCCAGTCAATCAATTGGCTTAAATTTTTTTAACTTTAATTTTCCAATATTTTTAAAAAGATAATTAAAAAAAAACAGATTACCTACGGCATCTAGTAATCTCTAAACATGTATTTGAAAATTAAATTAAAGGTGACGAGAGAGAAAAAAATACATATAGAAATAAATAAATACATGATGAAAGAGCAGGTTATGAAAAGAGCATTTATTTATTTGTATAGTTATTTAATTAAATTTAAACAAATAATTAAAATATTAAAATTGAGTCATGTTTAAAAAAAATGATATACACTAACTAAATGCATTTAGACTTTATTTAAATAATTTTCCATCCGCTATAATAGATACGTATGAACAATCGGAAGCCATCGATACTGATTTTTTTTCATATTCCTAAAAATATACAAAATTTTAGGGATAAGTTATGGATTTATTCAGTGTCGATAATGAAGAAAGAAAAGTAGAGCCAGGGAAAATATAAAAGATAAATCTTCTGTCGACGTTTCATACGCAATTCAGACCCTTTCTCAAGATTAAAACTTTCGTCTGAAATGTCGAGAGAAAATTTAACTTATATTTTTCTCTTGGATGTATTTGCTTTTTTTTTTACTTTCCCCTACCTATATATGAAATATGGAGTAAAAAAGCAATTTAAAATATTTTATACTCATTTCGTAAATGATAAAATATATTTATTGGGTGACGCGAATTATTTTAGTAAAATTAATAAAAAACAAAAGTTTAGGTGGTTTTAGTACACATAGTAAAAATAGATAATGATTATAACTATTCCCTCCTTGCCTCTGTTATTATTTCCAATCCTCTTTATTCTAGTCTGGACTTGTCGTTAGGACTGACTCGATGCTTCTCAGCTCCTCAGTCATGCAGAGAAGCCAGCGTGGTGACCAGGTCTCCGCGTCGCTCTGAGATCTATCCCCTCCTTTTTGGTAAGTGTGGTGATTTTATTAATATCATTTAGTTTTCATCTTTTATACTAATATAAATATCTCTTAAAAAAATCTTGTTTGGAATCTATTTTAATGAATAATAAATAAATGTATTCATTTTTTACACATCATATAAAAAAAAATAACAAAGCTGATCTATCTTAACTGAAAAATTCATTAATTAAATTAAAGGGACTAAATTACTATAGATTTATCAATTCAACGTTCTTAAAAAAAAAAATATTTTATTTATTTAAAAAAATAATATTTATAAGCTTAAAATTTATTTAAAGAAATTTTTTTAATTCATAATTTTTGATATTAAAAAAAAAAATATTTTTTTATTTTTTTAACAAATTGGTCTCGGATGCTCAAAAGTGGCAAATTCTCCATTTGACCAAAAATATTTTTATTTGTCTAAAAAATTTAAAAAAATATTTTTAATTGACTTTCTTTTGTTATCTTTTGATCGAAAGAGAGAGAGATTACTTTAGGTGTTCTCTTTTACAGATTCGTGTCTCTCCAGTGAAATTCGGGTTCGATCTGTGACTCGGGTAAATTTTATAGACATATAAATGAAGCTTCTAAAGACCCGAATGACTCCAGAGTCATTCTCACTCTCACTCTTATTTCCTCTTTCATAATGTGATAATAATTAATCTCGATTTGCTTTCAATTTAAAACAAAATTTGTCTAATTTAAAATTCTCATGCTCATAGTTATTAATATATTATTATTCTAAATGCTCGATGGTGATGCATTTAATATAAAATATAGTTTGCCTATCTAATTATTTTCTAATTTTGTTTTTCAGTCATCTCATTCTTTACTTGGAGAGAACTCCCAAAGGTAATTTTCGCATGGTGCGAGTATATTAAAAACGTAAGTTCAGATTAGCTTTTTTACGATGTTTTTCTTTTCCAGCTGACCCCAAATAGTATTAGTTTTTCAAAAAGAATATTAATTAACAAAATTAATTTTTCTTTTTTTAAATTAATTAATTAATTAATACCTACTGGAAATACATTTTTTTTAAAGTTTTTTTCGGCATCTGAGGCCATTTAGACTTATTTATTTAAATTAATTGGTAGCCAATATAATTTCAATAAATTTTTGTTGCTCAGGACGGGAAGCGAAACTGGAAATACATATTAATAAATAAATAAAGTATCGCCTTAATTTTACAATGATTTTTAAATTTTAATTCCTACATTTTTGACATACAATAATGAGGGCTCTGTGGAGCAATCGGTAGGGTGTCGCCGTTCTGTACAGGAGATCGGTGTTCGCATCCCGGGCAGGAGGGATTTTTTCATTAATTAAAAATATTTAATGTAAACAAATTCCCAAGTATGCCCTGAATTGGAACATTATATCCCACCACAATAGAGCCCTCAGGCAACTCTACGAGGAAAGGGAGTTGCTGTGACACCCCCGTCCGTAAAAAAGGATTCCCTCTCAATGATGCACTTTTCGCAAGGAGTAGGCTACATGCCAGTGCTAAGAGAGTCTCTCCTCAATCTAGGACTTCCTCCTTAGCATAGAATCGGTTGGATGGAAGGAACCGGGCGGAATTAGTTATACGAGTATGTAGCTAGCTAGAAATGAATATAGAAGGAGGAGTTATAGTTTGGAGTGCCGATAGATGGCCACAGCCAGGTCGGCTGGATTTGAGGTGTGTGTTTCCGAACACGAAAGCACCTCGGCCAAATAAACGGGGACCCCGGTAGGTGGGCTATACGGTCCAAATGAAGAAAAAACAATAATTTCTTAATTTAAATTTAATTTTTCTCTAAATTTAATATATTTTTTCTAAATTTTTTAAATTAGATTAAATTATTGTCCTTCTCATTCTCACATTCATCGACACACTCACCCGCTGAGGGATTAATCATCAACTTGGTAACCAGTCTTAAGTTTTGGTTTAAATACGAATACAAATTTTAATGTATTCACTTTTCGGTATTAAATTATAAAATTCTTTTTACACCTTAATTGTAGTTTAAAAATTGAAACAGAAGGAGGAGGGTGCACCATGCCAACGAGAGGGATTTTGGTTTTTGAGCCTGCAGCCTCTCCTCTTGAGTCTATTAGTGGAGAAATCAACGAGAACATCATTCATCTTAGCTTCTGATGGATATTCGTTTTTGTTTTAGCTT
>JAAAKE020111895.1:0-16619 GCA_010014785.2 Anisolabis maritima
TTCTTTTTAAATCATATTATTTAATAATATTAACATAATTATATATCTAAAATTTGGCGGCACACTTTTAGAATTTCCCGGCACAAAAAAGTGCCGCGGCATAGTGGTTGAGAATCACTGCTCTAAACTAATGTAATTATTGTAAGGGTGGATTCCAGTCCCTTTTTTCCATTTATTTATATCAGCGGATCGATACTACTCTCTTCAAAAGTATTCTATTATAATTGGTCAAACTGGTTTGATTTCGTTTTAGAGGGTAATTAAAAAGCGTACATGAAATCCGAAAATATTAAATTTAATAATAGATAAAACATCATAAATTTAATGTAGTTCTCTTAATTATTATTATCTTATTAAGACAAAACAATGTTGTCCAATTTCTTTTAAAAGAAAGTGTTTTTCATCTGTTAAAAAGTAAAATAGAATTAAATATTAACTATTAACTCATAAAATTCTTTCTTTTACTATTGATTCGGTGCCTGATTCAGAAACTGAGTTGAGAAGGAAAGCCTGCGCACAAAGCTCTCACACATTTTTATTTCCATTTAATTTTTAATTAATTATTGTGCCGTTACTCAGAGGTTAGCGATTTCAAGTTCTCTAAGCTAAGACTAGTATTTCTTATTTCACTCTAAACGAGCCTTTCCACTCGCTATCAAGCGTCGTTCCACCTTGAAATGAAGTCTGAATTTTTTCTACACTGCACATTTTTTACACTCCAAAGAGGAATATTTTCAACCGAAACCCGAATGTGAAATTTTTTTCCATTTAATAATTTTTTTAATATAAATTCAATGATATACAAAAATAATGTTTTCTTCATACATTTTCAAAAGGATTTAATTTTTTTTCTTTTTGTTAATGAGTTTATTTAAATTTTGTTTTTATTTCTACTGAATTTTAAATCTCGATTTTGATAGATAATTTTTCTTTTAGTTTTAATTCAATTTTCTTTTTCATCAACGATTTCAGTGTTTTCCTTGGGGTTGTACTCAGAATAAATAATATCTCCATTTAAATTGAAAGTTACTTGTTAAAACAAAGCAAGAATAAGAGGAAAAAACAAGCGAGAGACAAAATGTATATTTTAAATGGATGGGTGCGTTTTTTGACATGTCAACAAAAATTGAATGGTTCCACATATTTCTTTATTTTTTTTTCAATGAAATTTGCCTCCATTTTATTTTATTATCATCCTAACGTCAGCCAATTTAGACAATGAATGGCTTTTTTTTAAAGCCCATTAGTTTACCAAAAAAAAACTGTTAGCAGCGGCGGATGTTGCATGAGAGAAACTTAGTCGCTGAAGAGGGAACTTAATTTGATAAAAATTTTCTCTATTCTAAATCAAATAAATCAATTAATACAAAGATGAATGAGAAGGTTGAATTATATTTTCCAAACTTTTGAAAACAAAGAGGACAAAAGACTTCTTTTAGTTAAATTAGCTGCATGAGTCCCTAAAGGCTTCCCCACTCTTAGTTAATAAATTATTGATTTGCTTTAAAACTTTATTGTCTTTATTCGAATAGAGACCTTCCATTTAAATAGCATCTCCATCTTCATAGCAAATTTTAGAGATAAAAACTGGCATTTTTATTGGCTAAACTGAACTTTTATTTTCATTATTTGTGCTTCTTATGGGGTTGAATTTTTAATTTCTCATATTGAACCGTTATCGTCGAATAGTTAACTTTCTTGTGAATTGAGAAAGGGTGGACTCTCGCTTAGATGGAGTCAGTGATGATAATATTGCATAATTTTTTGATCTAAGCTGTAGCTCTTTTAAAACAACTCGAATTGAGCCTTACGCGTTCAGTCAATCGGTTTCTCACAGCATTAACGGACTCACGACCGTATATTGAACTACATAACTCACATCTTTTTAATGATTAATTTCCAATATTTCTATTTGTTATATGGTTGTTATACAAAATAAGTGATAAATATTTGGGTTAGTTCAGTTTCATTCATAGCTATTACAGATGTTGAAAAATAAAACAAAAAATTATTAAGAATTTTTTTTAAGTTCAGCGAAGGCTTATTTATGTAATTTTTATAAAATCTTTTTTTTTTAATATTTATATTTTTAAATTTTGATATCACATATTTATTCCATATAAATGAAATATAAGCCGTTTCCAAAAAAAAAAAAAACAACCGATTAATTCTTTAGGAGAGAAATATTAATAAATCAATATTTCATTTCGAAAGAAATATGTTTATTATTATATGAAAAGAAAAAACTGTTTTATGGATATTAAAAAGGTTTCAGCATATAAATAATAATACAATAAATCGTCCTTACGGAATAATCTTAAGAAAGATATGATGAAAATCATGAATAAATAGTGGATTTATTTATAGATTTGTCAAACACTAAAATAAAATAGAATTGAATTTTTATTTTTATTTTTATAAATAAAAACGCCACTTTGCCATGAAATTTTCTAAATGATATATAAATGTCTGAAAATATTTATCTTTAGTTATATTTCAAACTCTTTACTCGAAAAAGGAACGAAATTTTGAAAAATTATTGAATAAAGAGAGGGATCTTTTAAGGAATGGATGGATTCAGGGAAGTAAGAGAGAGAATTGAAAAAAATATAATGTCCTAGTTTGAATTCAAAATTCTAAAAAAATGGTGAAATAATTAACTAACTAGGTAGGCAACCAATTTTTTTTAGCAATCATAATCATTTGAAAGGACCTATTTAAACTGTTAAAATGATTTCCTCGAGACTTTATGCAACTTTATTTTTTTTTTCGAAATTTAAAGTAAAATGTCACTACGATCTATTTGAGAGGCTTCTCAAGTTAGATGTGTAGGAGGAGTATTTATTAGTAAATTAATTCCAAATTAATTCGTTTATTTTTTTCTCTTCTCTAGTAATAATTGGGTCTGGCCGTTAGGAAATCATAGTTGGTAACTCCCTCTCTACTCGGTGCTTTAATAGTCCCCTAATCAATGTATGTGTGCGTTAATATATTTGCCTCTTAAGCAAATTGCTTGCGAGATAAATGGGAAGAATGGATTCGACTTGTTTTTTACCAAATGGGTAGGTGGCTAGCTACAATCTCCGCTTTCACCCAACAGTTCGGTACCGTTTTCAAAACAGGAATGCAAAACATTACCAACTAGCCGATTATGTATTTATGCGAATGATTTGAATGTGTGCCTGGGTATCTTCTTTACTTTCTAGAAGAATTAAAATATTGACTTAGTCACGACAAATGATCATTATTATATTTTGATAATAAATTATATTTAATTGAATTAAATATATAGTACAACTTGTTTTCCAAAATAAAATTAACCTATAAAAGCTCTTTTTTTTTTTTTGTCAAAATATCAAAGTCAAAAAAACAAATATTAGACAAATTCGGACTTATGATTAAAACGAATACTGGCGTTGACAACATAAAACCTATTTTATTATTGAATTTTATTCACTTTATTCGTTTAGGTAAATAAACTGAGGCATCCAGTGAATTTATTTGAAATTTGGAAATTAAATTAATTCATTATATAATCTTTAATACTTATTAATATTTTAAATTTTTCTTATATTTATTAAAATTAATAACCTATGGTTGAGAGTTTAAATAACCGGAGTAATTTTATATAATTTATACTACAATATATCTCTTATACTCTACTGAATGTTGTTTGTTACAAACTCAGAGACACCCAAAGACAAATCGCACCATTGAATCTTCAGATGACTAATCGGATTGCAAAATACGACAAGTCTAATAAAGACATGCTAATATGACTTTTAAGTCAGCCAGGAGATTTCCTATTAATGTATGCAGCTGATTGTCCCCGCCGGTAAGAAATCACTGTTATTATGTTCCTAATGATAGAACAGAGTTGTCATTTAGCAATAGAAGAGTTGCTCAGACACATTGATTTATTTTCGCATCCTAATTCAAATATAAATTAAACAAAAAAAAAAACCCAAAAAATTTCAATGATAAAATTAGACAAATTTCTGACAGCTACAAGAATCACACTTTGTGCAAGGGGTTTTCTAAAAAAATAAAAATCAAAGAGAGGAAATTGTAATCAAACCAAATTTTACATTTTGAAATTTTGAAAAAAAAAAAAAAGTACAAATAAGGACTCGATTTTGCATGTATAGTGAGTTTCAAATGAAATGTCCACCCAAGAGTATGAAATTCAATTAGTTTATTTAAAAAAAAATAATATCGAAATTTTTATTGAAAATTTTCTAAGCTCAAAACACGAACAATTTTTGGATGGGTTTTTCTTTTGAAACTCAAACCAGATAACTTGACATATTATATATGCCCTAAATGCCTTTGTAAATCATAATTCCATTGATTTCTTAACTTCAAAATATAGATTTAGGAATCTTTTATTTAATGTCCTAATTTTATCAACTTTTGATGAAGTTATATTATCAAGTGGAATTTATTTTCATTTTTCAGTTTTTAAATATTTTATTAATTATTAGATTTTAAAAATAATAAAAGTTGTTAAATATGTTATTAACTTATTAATATTAATATTAAATAAATTTTTTAATAGATTCCTGGGTTTTTTGGAAAAACTAAACTACAGGTCTTTTTATTTAATTTGATTAGGTTCACGAGACTTCAGTTTATTTTAATAAATAAATATACCAAAAAAGACAAAAATTAAATATATTAATTTTTTTTCTGTGAAAAAAAGGAATCATTTTTGTCAATCATCAAATTTGTCCGTTTCACAACAAAAATTTTTGTTAATGAATTAAAAAACAATTACAACTGAAATTTTATTTCAAATAATTGGCTTTATTTAGCAAAAATCTATCCCAATTCTTTATTATTTTATTTATTTTTATTTATATTTGAAAAGTTGAGGGCCTAATGCAGACATACCTCGGTACGTCAATCAACTCGAACAAAAAGGAAAAAGAGTTAAAATCCGTGAGTATGATAAGAATTGACAAAAAAAAATATTATGACAATTAATTGACTTTTAAATAAAAAAAATGCTGCTGGCGTCTCCAGGAGACTATTGCTGAAGAAGCATCGGAATAATTATGATATATTGATGATATTAAGAACAGGAAAAGAAAAATTATTATTAATGGATAATTTAAGAAGAAGCTTGATAAATGGATGAAATTAAATTTGATAATAAATTCAAATGAACTCTCGCATTCTTGAATTGTTTTAATGCAATTTTTTTTTAATTTTTATTAATCTCTAAATGAATTTTTAAAATGGGTTTACATTTACATATTTTTTTAATTAATTTTTTGATACTAAATTGGATGTTTTTCCTTCAGGTTAAAAGAGAACAATTCAATAGTAACCGTTATTTATAATATATAAAAAAGACAATAAAGGACATTTATTTGATTAATAATTAAAAAAATATAATTATTATTTATTAACTCTTAGCTAGATAAAAAAGTGGGTGCTGTCGAGCCTCTCAATCTCAGGGCGCGCCTCAAACAACTCGACTTACACATACTTACTCTTTAGAAAATAGTTTAGAATTTTTTCTATATCATTTCTATTTAATGAAATTTTTTATTGAAGTTTCCCTTTGAAGGAATAATGAGCGATCGAAATCTAATAGGAAGATGGAAGGCATCCAAAAATCAAATAATAACTGTTCCAATTAAATATAAGAACAATTTTAAGATTTATTTCAGGTCCTGTCCCTTGGTAGAGAGGTAGAGATTCCATGTCATTGGTTTGCTTCCCGTCTTGAGGGAATAAAATTGATTTATATTATAATGGCTAGCAATTAATATAAATAAATAAGGAAGGATTCTAAATCTCAGATGCCAAAAACAAAAAAATAAATAAAATTTCAAAATCTAGTTTTTATAAAAAAATAAAATTTTAGTGGAAAAAAATTATTAAATTGAGAGGGTCATATTCGTATTGCACTTCAATCTCCTTCCTTAAATTTTTGAGCAAAAATATATGTATTAATTATAAGAAAATAATTAAGAAAAGAAAACGAATAAATTAATTGCAATGAAAAATAATATTAAAAATAATTAGACACGTTTCTATAATAAAGTATTCTTCAAAAATAATAGTACTTGTTTTTAAAGTAATAAAATGCAAAATACTTTTTCTATATTTTAAGAGGCCATAATACATGTACTCATTTGATCTTTTGATTTGAATATTTATTATATAATAATTTTTAATTACTTAATATATTTTGTATATAAATGAAGATGCAATAAATAAAATAATTAATCAAAATATTTGGAAACTTTCTAATGCAATAATCTTGAATCGATATCAGAAGTAGATTTGGAGAGGGAGATCCCTAATGGTCATGTTTTTATAATTATCCGATTATACAAATTGATTTAGTTTTTAAAATTAATATTTTTAACTGTTTCTTTCTCTTAAAAAGCCAATTTTAGTGATTGATATGCACAGGGCCGTCGAGAGCCGAGCAATCGGATTCATGAGATCCAAACCTCCCTGTGTCAATTTTATATAATAAACTATTGTAAAAGGTATAATATAATAATTCTGAGTTTAAGACAATACAAATATGAGACATTTGTAAAAAAAAACTCGAAAATTAGCAAAGGAAAATTTTAGCACGCATTATACATTTTAAAGACCAGCCGTAATTAATTTTTTTTTTTTTTTTTTTTGAAGAAATTGGCAGAACTATCTCGAGACCTAATCTCAACATCATTTATAAATAAACCACTTAAGAAGCGGCTTGGAATAATTTTTAAATGGCTTTTAGATCATAGTATCTCCTTATCTTGGTTGGTATCTTGCGACCTCTTCGCATGCATCTAAAGTGAATGCGTTTTAAAACGCTTTTACTAATAACTCCGCTTGAAATTAATAACATTTAATTAATATATTGATATCTTTTAGATATATATTCAATATCTTGCAATTACGTTAGGTATTTTCACGACAGCAGGTGTATAAGGACATAATAAATATTATAGGAATGTACTTCTTGGCTCTTTTGAACAAAGTAATCAGAGGTTTTAAGGACAAAATAGGAGAGATGATAATAAAAGAAATTGATTTTCTTTAGCGACAAATCGACGTCAATTAAATTGTATCTAAAAACATCTTAAAAAGTCAATAAATAATTCATAATAAAAGAAGAGAAAACATTGACAGACGATGCATTTGTTATTTTTGCCTATGGAAGCGTATGTCCCACGTAGCTACCAATGGTCACATGTAACCAGGAAGAACAGTAGTAACAGAGTGGGGAGGATTTTAAAAGACATTTAAAAGCATTTAGAATTATAGAGTATTCTTCTTCTTTTCTTGCCCTTTTTACTGAGTTTATTGATGAATTTAAAATAAAATACGAGGAGAAATGGCACATAAAATAAAAAGAAGAGAATCAAAGTTAGTTCGAAAAACTTATATCGACAACCTTGGTAAAGTTAACAAATATTTTGTCTTCACTCAAAGGGTAGTAGTGTTCTATAAAACTATCAAATTTTGCTCATTGTTTTGGTCTAAATTTTATTGGAAAGGCATCAATATTTAATTAAAATCTTTGCTTTTATTTTTTCAATTAATCCGCATATGACTCAGAGAGTAGGTTTTGGAATTATATTGTGTTACTTTATATAAATAATAATAAAGTGATAAGGGAGGTATATAAGTGAATTAAAATTAAAAAATATTTGGTATTTTTAAGTTTTTTCAATATTTTTGTCAAGATAAATAATTCTCTAAGAAAAATCCACTCAATTTATATTTGAAATATTACTCGGTCCCGCTCCCCGTTCTGAGGAACAAAAATTAATTTATATTATAAAATTAAATTAATATAAATAAATAATAAATGGCCTTTGATGCCAAAATAGACTTTAAAATTTTTTAAAGATGTACATTAAAGAAAACCTGAAAAATTCAATCATTAGTTTTGTTTTCTGGTACGGACCAAAATTTGATATAAATAAAAAAATATTTTAAATACTGAAGTAAATATCAGGTAGAAATATAAGATTGTGGAGATGAAAATTCATTAAAAGCTGGTGACGAAAATTTTGGTATCGCAATTTTAAGTTTTTTACTTTAAACTCGTAAAAATAAGGCACTTCCTTTATTCGAACCCAAGTTCTCCTTTGGGTGTTTAAAACACATATGGGTTCTCATTTTTTCAAGTTTAAGGTAAAAATAATTAAAATCACAAAAATGATGTTTTCTCAATTTTTAAGTAAATATTTTCTCCATATTAGAAAATTTTGTTTATAATAGCTTGCATATCTATGAATAGTTGTTCAAAGTCTTATTTTTAAATTTCATTTTTGAAATATGGTTATGGGATTATTGGTGTTTGTGAAAGGAAAAGCAAGGAATAAAATTTTTTCTACTTAATTAATTAAACATAAAAGAAAGACATGCTACTGTTTTATAAAAGGTTTTTTCTACTTATGATGAAGGCAAATTAACTCTCTAGTTAAGTCATGCAGGTTCTTTTTTTTCAGATTGCTTCAGAGTTGTTTATCTGAAAGTTTTTCTTCCACCATACATTCCCGAATGTACGCTGATGATTAATCAATCGAGGCAGCAAATCGATCGATCTTCAACATTGATTGCCTCTCCTTAATTTTTTTTAAATCTCCAATATATAAAAATGATATTGCGATTAAACACGAATAAATTAGCGTACATTTGTAAAATGCATTGATTGAAGTATTATATAAAGAAAAAATTAGTGAATGAAGAGGCCTGCGCATTTCGAAATCAATGGTTTACAAGTAATCAAGTTCTAATTAAGTTTTAATTATCCTATCGCATTACATAAAATCAATTGGATAATTTTTTATTGGTCGGATAGATTTACAAATTAATTTTTAAATAAACCGAACTTTTATTCACCCACTTATTTTATGTGGGACTTGAGAGTTGAGTAGTAAGCTGAGTGAAGTATATGCATCCCTAGCATTGAAGAATTTCTAACTCTTCTACAAAAATGGATCGGGTAAAATTATTTTTGAGAAAAAAGGAAAATATGTAAGGCTATATACCATAATAGGATGTATAAATTTGTCTATTTTGCTTGCTGAAAAGTAGGCAGCCCAAATGACTAACTCACTAAAGAATATTTGCATTAAGTGCTCCAGAGCTTCTTAAGACATGGGCATCATTAAATCTTCCTAAATATTAGCATTTGAACATGATTCCCTTTAAAGAAGTAGTGGAGCGATTCATTAGTGAATTGGTCATTTGAGTTGCCTACCTTTCAGAATGAATTTATTTAATTCATTTAAATGGCGACCACCATATAGAAGAACGCCCCAAAAAATTTTAAGATTGGATATATTTTTTATTAATTTATAAAAATTTTAAAAATATTAACCCCTTAGTATGAATACAAGCTCTGTGGCGGTTTATTTTAAATTAATTGGTAGCCAATATAATCTAAATAAATTTTAATCGCTCAGTATGGGAAGCGAACCACTGACCTTTGGTATGTGCTTGGATATTTTGTGGATGCCAATCCAACTTTAACTCTTAAGTTTCGCTAAGATGTTTAGAAAATAAATATTTTAATTGAAAAATTTATTTCAAGTATAAGGATATTCTTTTTTAAAGAGGGTTAAAGGGAAAACAGTTTCCTGTTTAATACATTTATGATTCTAAATTTAATTAAAAATATTTTTATTTGTATCTATCTTGTATAAATTTAAAGGTAAAAACAGGTTTAAAAATTCAAATAATTTTAAAAAGGATTTACCAAGAATTTTATTAGAAATTATTTTATTAATTTTTGATTCCTGATTCCATGGGTAAGTGGTTTTAGCACTTCGTAATCTTTAAGGTCCGGGTACGAATCCTGTTCAGGCGAAAGTCTCCCAGGGAATAACGCTATTTAAATCTAAACATAGTTGGATAATGAAGAAGTAAAGAAGATATGGAAAATATAGGTTTCTTACGAATATTGATCTTAATAAGTGTCATTTTAATATTTCAATATTTGAAAATTATTTTTTTTTTTTAATATTAGCAAAATATTCCTGGTATTATTAATGTAAATTTAATTTATGATTTTATTGACGACCTGGAAAAGAAGCAAAGAAACCGCCTTTTGACCTGACCGTGTTAAGGCAGTGAGTGGATGATTCTCACCTGAAGAAGATCACCTAAATCGAAACGTTATTTCAATATGGGTCACTCGAAGGCATCACGTTCGCACACAGACACACTCATCAACGTGACGAGAACTTGTTCGTCGCCTGAATATGAATGAGTTTCGCTAAATAGCGATCGCGAAAAATTGATGAACGTCTTAGATTATCATGTATGCAATAAATCTTTAGGAAAAAAAGAAGGGTGAGAGAGAGCGAGAGAAGACATGTTCTAAAAAAATTCGACAAACGGTATTTTTTGTATATTGATAAAAAAAAATAATAAAATACATGAGTCATTCAATATTGACATAAAATTTTTTGATTAGAAAATATTTATTAGCGTTGCGATTGTGCTTCTGTCAAATACACCGTTAAAAATTATAATGTGTTTATTTAATTATAAGCGAATAAAAACGATTATATTTAGAAAATAAAGATTAGCATATTTTTTAAATATTTCTTCAGGAAGATAAATGATTATATTTGTATTATAAATATAATCAATTTTCAGGTAAAATTTGCATAGTAATTAAATAGATCAATTTAATAGATGATATGTGAATTATTAGGTGTTAAGACACTACGAATGAGGAGTTACTAATTTTTTCATATAAATAAATAAATATCTCTTTAGAAAAGGATAAGAAATTTAATGATAAAAGACAAATCTTTCAACTAAGTAGAAAAGGTGCTAAAGGTTTTAAAAATAGAATAATATGGGTAGCTTTAGTGTATATTTTTAGTGTCTGCCGTCCTTATATTCTTTGAAAAGATGTTTGTTTTTTGTATCCGTAGTGGGCGAAGAAAAAGGTAGGATGACGAACTGAGAATAGAACACCTCATTTACTTGTTTTTTTTTAATACCAAGAAATTCTCTTGATGAAGGCATGAAGGATCAGTCGAAAATCCTCTAAGTAAAGAAGAATTTTATTAGTAAATTAATTTATTCATTACTCAATATTGATAAATTTTTAAGCGTTTTGGGTTCGGTTTCCTGTTTTTTTATGTCTCTTTCGGCATCTGAGGCTTTTAATATTTAGACTCGGTTCATATTTAATTAAATTATTTGGTATCGAATATAATTGAAATAAATTTTTGTCATTTTGGACGGGAAGCGAACCTCTGACCTTTGGTACGTGATGCTAGACCTATCTCTGCACCAAGGAGGGAGGTTCTTGGTTCTATTAAACTAATAAAAAAATAGAATTATTTGAAGGCCTATAAGACCTCAGATGAGACTAAAATATTTTCTTATTTTTATTTTTAGAATTCCAGATAGGTATAGAGAGACAGGGAAGGAGCAAGAGGCGTTGCCTCTCTTCTCTCATAAGCTGTTTTTGTTTTCTATTCATAATTATTACATTGGTATACGGGGTGGCTAAGAATGTCAGTAAATAAAAAAAATTCATGGAAGCGTTATTGTGATTGGTTTGAATGGAATTATTGGGAGCGTCTTTTAGCCGGGTCAGGTATAGAGAAGGATTACTTGAAATTTGCAGACGGGACACTCGATGATTTTTATTTTAAAAAGGAGGAAAATTAAAAAAAAAAAACAAAAACAATTAATTATATGAAGAAATCCAAACCTTATTCTAATTTCGAAGATTTTTCACTGGGATTTGGATCATATAATTTCTAAGATATTTTAAAAAATCTAGTGTGACTAAAAACAAACAACTTTCTCTTACGAGAGGTAAGGAAAACGGTGTGATGTGCTGTCTCATATTTTGCGTTGGGCTCCCTAGGTAGCAGTTTAATATACAAATTTATTTTGTTTACTAAATGAGAATTTTTTATGATTTGAACTATGTTTGTTTTCGAGAGAATCATTTAAATTGAAGGCCTCACACTATTTTGAGATGCAAAATGATTAACACGTCTTAAAGATTATCTAATTTATTATATGTTCAGCCAATTTAATCAAAATCGTTAAAATGATTTAAGAGAAATTCATAAAAACTTAAATAAGTACAAGAATAAAATGGGCCCCAAACATTTTTGGGAGGAAGGGCTAATGACTTTCAAAGATCATCTAATAAGTAATTGATATATGAATATTAATCAAAATTGTTAGAACGAATTTTGAGCAAATCGAAAAAATCAAAAAAGTACATCAGTAAAGTACTAGGAACTCGTTGGCTGATTTATATTCATAAATATAAAATTTCAGCCTCAGGCTACTTTTCACTTTGGAGTTATCTTGTTCTCAGACATATAAACAGACTATGCAAGACCCATTTTTTTAGACTCAGGAGACCTCAAAACGTGTATTTTTGTTGAAATCTCGACATCAATTTTTTTTTACCATCGCAATAATTTCTCACTTTATATTAACTATATAGGTAAGAGAAAGCATAAAGGATTTTCGATGCGGATAGAAAAGCCAAGGCAAGAGCAAGGTTTTGGAAGTCGAATGAGAAAGAAGAAGAGATACCAAAAGACTCATCGTGGACACATCCGGATGTTGGATGCCAGTTGGGGCAAGTCAGGATAGGATGTTGTCCGCCGGTCACGGACACAAAAGTCACGCGCGGCAAATACTATTTTAAACTAAAACCAAATTAATTACTCTCGCAGGATGATGTTGGGTCAACTTTATTTCTTTTTTTTTTTTTTTTATTTATTTATTTTTTATAACCATTTCTTTCTTCCATCAGTTATGGGTAAATAATAGTGTTTTATCGAAAATGTTTGTGAGTTCCCAAGAACCTCCTCGATCCCAAGACATCATTACAAGCCATTGCACTGCATTTTGCCAACAACATCTCAACTATACAATCCGATTAAATTAATAAAATAAATTTGCTAATAAAATAAGAAAAAAGTTTTCAAAAACAATAGGGCTATTAATAATATTTTTAGATTATAACGAAACATTGAAAAAAAGAAAGGGTCAATTAACCTACTGAAGAAGTAATTTCTACAGCTATTATAATAACAACAAAGGCTTTTATCGGTTTGGCAGGAAAATTTAGTAGCTGTCATAAAATACGGCTCTCTGGAAAAAAGAAATTATTAATATTAGAGAAAACAATAAGAAAGTTTTGGAATTGATCAAAATTATTTTTAGATATTTTAAAAAATATTCATGATATCATTACTTTAATGAATGAATAAGAGGGTATGTGTAATAAGTGAACGTCGAACATGTGTTACAACAATAAAGAATTGAGAAGTGAGCCAAGAGTTTGTTTTCTTTTTCTCTCGCCTTTAACAACCTGGCTGCCATCCATCCCCAAACAACTATTTAAATCATTCAGACGGTCACCTCCTTTTTTTAAATTTTAATTTTAATATCGCAGAGGCTTTTCACCTGGCTGCCTTTTGCATATTAACTAGAAGCCCGCTTTTAAAAAGGCCAAGCCTTACCCTGTACAACCCTCTCGATGACACTATCAAGATATTCCATATAAGGTGTATATAAAGGTATATCAAGAGCAAACACGAGTATGGTAAATATAAATAAATAATCGTTTTGATTTAATTTCAGAATTTTATTAAGCCTTTTCGGCATCTGAGAATATATACCCTAAATATGAATTTTAAAAAAAATTCACTTTGTATATAACATATATTATTATACGATACCTATTATCCATATCCTTTATATTGGCTTAAATAAATGGCTCGGATCCCAATCCATTTCCCTGGATTCCAACCTTATCAAAATTGACAATGACAACACATTAACCTCTCAGTTTCTTTAAAGTTTTTTTCGGCATTTGAGGCCATTAGACTCTTTACATTAAATGATAGCCAATATAATATAAATAAATTTTTCACTTAGGACTTTGATATGTGAAGCGAGGCTTCTACCTCTGCACCAAGGGATAGGGCTCGGTTAATGGCCCGGTGGCTTTCAATTTTTAAAATAAAAAATATATAAAATTTCGCAATTTATTCCTTTATAGATGCGTTGATATATTTTGGAGATGAGGAAATTTTTTATTAAGTGACATATCAACCAGTTAAACTTATAATTTATATAAACTCCATTACTAAAATAGTAAAAATATTTTGTAGGCAACAATTTCTTAATATCTATTAAGAACTCAATGCTTTTGAAGAAATCACTTTAAAAGCCAATCATTATTTGATTTTATTTATATATGAATAAGAATCGACCCAAATTTTTTCTCTCGCTCTCTTGCAAATCACTTCGATGTTAGGCAATCTATCTCTTTTTAACTGAAATCTTTGTTTTATATTTTTGTTTAGAAGTGTGAATCCTTGAAGCGACTTCTCAATTCACATCTTAAACTAATAATAAGTCTTGCTGGAGGCAATTTTTTCCTTGGGGCTCACGCACTTCCAATTAGAAGGGCACAGGACCTCGCAAAGGTCACGAATCCCCAGCTGACGCACACATCTGCACATGGATCTGCATGTTAGGTTCTATTCTGCACTGGAGGATCAATAAAACATAAGGAGAACACAAACAATTCACAAGAATACTGTATAGGTACCAACATCTGGCTAACGTACAACATTCTTTTTAAATATTCTCTGTAGGAATTATTAATTATTTTAATTATCTTCTAAGCAAAACTACAAGTTCTGACAAGCAAGATACATATACGAAATAAATAAATTTTAATATACGAAAGGTCAACATAAATTTAAATCTAGACTACTTGGGCCTGTAAATTTTTGCGGTGGGATTTAAAAGTTTGGAAGTTACCGTCAAGTTCTGTTGTAAGTATCAAGCACTTATTGAGAATTATTCATGTTGAGTACTAACATAATATAAGAAGGAATGTTAAATATTTTAGAATTTAAAAAAATAATAATATATTTTTGAAATAAAATAAAATAAAATTCAAAAGAAAAAGAATTGCAATTAAAATAAGTAATAGAAATAGAAAGCAACAAATTTAAAAAAGAAAAAAATTGTTTTATTTTTTCGACGCTCAGGTCATATAGGCCTTTAAACAATCATCATTATATTAATTACGATACTTGTTATCCAGGATATTTATTTATACCAATAATGGTATCAAATTGATTTTAAAAAATTTTCATCGGACTGGAATCCGAACCCACACCCTTTGGCCTTTAAGGTTATCAATATTGACAATGTCAATGCCTATCGGCCACGAAGGGGATGGGAGAGGGAGGAGGTTTAAGAAAATTTATTTTAATTTGGGTAATAAATAGCAACTTAGCTATTACATATTTAAAAATATATTATGCAATATTTCAATATGTTATATAATTTTGCTTATATCTGGTGTGTTTGATTATTTCGAGGCACTAAAACTAACCCAAAACAAAACACTTTGGCAAAAGGAATGATTACAAAGAAAAACCACCCCGCCCTCTCCAAAAAACTTAGCCATAATACTGGCTTGGATCCTCTTGGGAAGCGAGAGTCTCGAATTTTTCTATTACTTTCGATTGTAATTTTTTCACCTTCTGCGTTTTTGTCTTTGAAATTTTATTTGATTTTAAAAAAATATTTATTTTTAAAACCCGAAATTTTTTAATTTATCTCCCTATACGTTCGCAATGAGTATGTGTAGAACATTGTAAATTAAAAAAATAAAATAAATTATTTATTTTTTATAAATAAATATGGTTGGATCATTTGTATCGTAAATATATATAAATATATTTTGTATCGTTTATATGTCTATAAGGCCTCACATAGAAAAGTTTAAAAAATTATTTTATTTTAAAAATAATATTTTAATTTTATTTAATATTGACTTGCATCTGATTTTCTGCAGATAATTTTAAGTACAATCAAATAAATAAATAAATATTAATTACTTAACTATCATTAAGAGAAAGTGTCAATAATTGTCAATTCATTTTAAATAAATAAAAAAATCTTATTTCCGACATTCGATCCCACAAACATTACGGTAAAAAGTCATCACCACAACCATTCAACTATGAATGAATCTTTTATGCATTAAATAAATTAATTTTTTTTAAAATAATTTCTTTTTCTTTGAAAATAATTAGTGTCTTTCACTGCACGAAAGCAGATAAAAGGGGCCTGGCATGGCGTGCATAAATTAGTTCGATTTTGCTTGTTTGAAGATAGGCAACTCATAAGGCAATTCACTAATGGATTTTTCGATTGCTTTGGAGCTCTTCTAATGTACGATGCATCTCCCGAGAAATTAACAATCGACCAGGTGTGGGGCACTATATAAGAATAAGAGCCATTAATAGAAAAATTCCCTTTTAAGTTAGTCATTTAGTTTGACAACCGTTCAGCAGGCAAAAAAAAGCGATTTTCTACTACCCTGGTATATTGTTCAACAAAATGAAATTATTAGTAAAACTTTTATCAAAATGCTATAGATACCAAAGGAATATAAAAGAATGAATCATAGGTAAAATCGAAAAGATCTAACTCATATGTACTTTCTTTATTCCACATTCTTGATGGACAAAAGATATGCGTATAGATATCCATATTTTCTAATAAATTTATCATTTTCTAAATAAAATATGATAGGACCAAACTCGATGATATTTTGACAT
>JAAAKE020111906.1:0-36881 GCA_010014785.2 Anisolabis maritima
ACATGTAAGCTTATATACACTTATTTACAAATTGCATTACATCTTTTGTGAGAATTGTTTAGTCATTTTAGTCAGCGGCATCTAGCGACGGCGTGACTCACCAGGTTCGGCACCACAATTGTATAATTGAATTTTTATTTAATTTGGTATAATTAATTTTTAACAAGTATATAAACATTTAAAAAAAATTAACATTCCACTTCAAAATAAATTCATAAATTAAAAAATAAGATAATAAAAAATATTAGTTAATCTAAATTAAATTAAACCTTCATATTAAATTTTATTTTGTGTATCAGTATTTATTTTATAAATTAATATATTTTTAAAAAGAATATTTTTTTGTCTTTTTCGGTATCTTAGGCTATTTAGATTCCATCATTATTTATTTAAATTAATTGGTAGCCAATATAATTTAAATAAATTTTTGTTGCTAAGGACGGGAAGCAAACCAGTGACATTTAGCTCTCCACCAAGGGGAAAAAGAATAATTAATCTATTTCAAAATTTAAATAGCCTCCAACAATAAACATATTTCTAACTTCACTTCATACAATAATCGAAACTAACTTGAATCACAATTAGTTAAATTGACTTTACGATGCCTTTTTTTTATAATTAAATCTTATTTTAATTAAAGATATTTAAATATAGTGCATTTCATTCTTAAAATGATCTCTTTTATGTATAAAAAAAAATCAACTTCTCCTTCTAGGTGAGTTTAGAAAAACTAAAATGTTATAACTTCAATAAATATATATCTATCTTTCTTTGCTAAAACAATTAAAAAGAAATAATATATAAAAATAAAATTTTTTTCTTCTAAAACGTTTCATTCTTTCTAGCATTTATTTTGATTTCTACTACCTAAATTAGTTTTGGTTGTTTATTATTAATGAGCCTGCTAGTGTAAAAGGCGAGTGCTGATAAGGTTGACTGGCTTGAGAACGGAATCACAGATGCTTTAAAATAAAAAATAAAAATAAAAAAAAAAAAAAAAATAGGAAAAAAATGCACCTGTTTTTATGGTTCACTTCATTGAATTAAGAAATTTTATTATTCTTAAAATATTTTTTATATAAAACAAAGCCCTATCTACCAATTATACTCTTATTATATTATTCCATTTATTAATAAATATTTTAATTATCAATTTATAAAAATAGATTAATTTTAATATTAAAATCAACAAACATTCTTATATAACGTTTTTTTTAATTATTATAAATGTTGATTTTTTTTTTAGAAAAAAATTCTAAATGATAAAAAGAGAAATTTCGAACAATATTTTCTTTTATCAATTCTTAAAAATCCTCCCATTCTCTAATATTTATTATATGATAGCTTAAAAAAATAATATTTTGAATAAAAAATGATTAGTTAATTATTGAGAAAGAGAAAAAATACTTTATCTCATAAATTCTTTATTTTGTTGACTATCTAGTACTGAAAATTTGTCGTTTCGTCTTATACGAACGGATTTTTTAATTTTTAATAATGAAGCAAATAATGCAGAAGTCATTCTCGACAATATAGACTCCACCATATTTATTTAAATTAGTTGATAGTAGATAATTTAAATAAATTTTATCACTCAGGAAGCGAATCAGTCACCCTTCGATTATGGAACAAGACCTCTACCAGGAATATATTATAAACATGTTAACAATCAGAAAAATCCATTTTTTAAAAATATATCTTATTGACAAATAAATTCAAATTGTCATATTATCAGTCTGGCTTGGATTTCTCCCCCCCCCTCCCCCCCTTTCGAAATTATCAAGCTTCCTCCCAAAATGACTAAATTTTTTTGTTTCGCCTGTAAAATATTTCTGTTCATGCTTGTACTGATATTCAGAATACCATGTATTATTAGATTAATTATTTATTCATTATTTTAAAAAAATAAATTCCAGTATCATTTAGTAAAAAGAGTTACAAAAATGAAAATAAAAAAACCCAAAACAAGACCTTTTAGTTTTATTTCTCCTAGTAGAGTGGAGTTTTTTTAATTTACATTTAATTTTTTTTTTTGATTTTCATTGCCCACTAAACTGCCTCTCGTTCGTGATAAAAGCTTCAAGTCTTAGAAGCTCTTCAGTTCTTCTCCTTTACAGTATATATATGACTTCGACTATCCCACGGCCAATCTATTCTAATCCTTCGGCCTCTGTCCTGGCAATAAACCGGAATTAATCGACCATTTTATTATCGATTTAAATTTTATAACACTCCGAAGACACTCTGAAGGGCGACAGTATGATGCCTTATTTTTAATTCCACCTAAATTCTTAAAAGGAATTTTCTTAATTTTGCTTATATTCTAAAAAAAATCATCTTTCGGCTTTTATTGTTGAACTTGCAGAACAAGTATAATTTATATTTATATTTACATAAATCATTAAAATTTTTTTTTTTTTTTTTTTAAATAACAAAGAAAGTTGTTTTCATTTCGAGGCACGTTAACATCATAAAATAACTTAGATAAGCAATAACAAAAAAATTTACATGACATTTCAAAATAGATTGTCATTTAAAAAAAATAAATTTATTTTTTATTAAATTATTTTTATACAGTATAAAAAATGACATATATTATGCAAATTTTTTAAGGATTAAGATAGTTTAAATATTAAAAAAAAAAATATTAAATTAACTTCATATATTACTTAGTAATAGCTTTTTTAAACAAATAATTAACATTTAATTCATAACTCAGTTGTATCTATGGAATATTTTTTAACTCAACTTGGCCCTTTAAAGTCTCTTTTAGGCAAACGTTCATTTTATCCCCTTTGAGAAAATTTTTTAGAGAGGGGATTAAAACTGTCAAAATAAATATAAATAAAAGTGAATATTACTTATTTATTTGATTCAGATATTGATAAAATTCATTAAAGTATATTTAAGAGTTACTTGTATTTTTTTTTGCTGGTGGATAGAATATTACTCACTTTGCATGGGGGAAGGGAATGGAATTTTTTTGTAAGGACTTTAGTATTAGTTTGCAAGTAATTCTCATTATAAATTCAATTTATTTTTGTAATTTTTTTTTATTATTTCATTAAAAATTTGAATTGATTTTTCCAATTTTCGGCTTTGGAGAGGGAGTGCTCCCCTGACCCTCCACAGGGGAATTGAGCCCAAGATCTCTTTTGTTTTTAAGTCTTTTTGACATCTGAGTCCATTTAGACTCCATTCTATTATTTGTTTATATTAATTAGTAGCCAATATAATATAAATAAATTTTTATCGCTCAGGACGGGAAGCGAATCACTGACCTTGGGTCCGTGAGGCAAAATCTCTCCATGATTTTCCTTGAGAGCGAACACAAAACTTGTTAATCCTAGTTGTTTCCAATAATATTAAGTTATTAAAGTAATAATCAAAGTTGGACACAAAATGAGGACATCTATAGGATTCTTCAACTCATAACATTTTGACACCCCCCTCCCCCATTTATCCTATGAAACTTGATAAAACGGTCATCAAAAAAATTTGGCGAAAAAAAACAAACGGTAAAATGAAAATAAAAAATAATTAAAATACTTTTTTTTTTTTTATCGGCACTTACTGCTCTTTAGACTCAGCTCTGCCAAAAAAATAAAAAAATTTTTAAGAGAAAACAGAGAAAGGTCTAGAAGGGCTAAACCTATTGATAACTTATAACTATTTGAATTGACACTTAACTATAAATAGCCAACAATAATATTTACTTAATTTAAATATTTAAAAGATCACAAATATATTTACAAGATTATATTTTGTTAAAAAAATATCTCTATAATCATCGATACAGAAGATCGCCTTAAAGTTATGCAACACAAATCACAAACTCAAAAGATTTACATATATAATTTTATATAGTCTTGATAGATAGCTATATATTTATAATGCTCCTATTTTTACACCTAATATGGGTTGGTTTCAGGCAAGCAAGAACTATGGCTGGGTGAGCGGTGGATGCAGTATCCTCTCCGAACTTGGAACGTTGCACCTGGAATTCTCTTATCTCTCCGATGTCACTGGCAATCAAATATTCCGTAATAAAGTTGACCATATAAGGCGAGTTCTACAATCTATGGACAAACCACGAGGACTTTATCCCAACTATTTGAATCCAAAGACAGGCAAATGGTGCCAACGTGAGTATCAACTTTCCCACTTATTATCGACGAGATCAATTTTTTTGATTTATGGAACCAATTGCTATCAATAAATTAGTTCCCACCTTTAGGCTATTTATTTTGAATTATGAAGACTTAGAAAACTACAGTTTTTTATACTTACAAAGTCCTCTCTTAACTATAATTTAAAATTTTCATCAATTTTAATCTATATATATATAAATTTCTAAATGTTTGTCCATCTTTTATCATGGGCGTAGGCAAGGAAGGAGGTCCCTCCCTAAACTAAAAAAAAAATCTATTATTACAAATAATAGTCCGAAAGTTTTCTATCAATTACTTCACTCTTTTTTTTTAAGATGATATGGAATTTTTGTGTAAAAAGTTTGCTATTCCTCTTTTTATATATTTATTTAGCTATTTCAACTCCGTTCATATTTATTTAAATTAATTGGTAGCCAATCTAATTTAAATAAATTTTATCGCCCACTGACTGAGATCATGAAGCAAGCAATCCTCTATTCAAAAGGACACGGTTTATTTCTTTTTTCTTTATTCATTGAATTTATAGTGTGAAACAAAAATAACATGGTAAAAGTTTTATTCAGAAAAGCTAAAGGAAATTTTTTAAATATACAAATTTTAATATTACATATATTAGTAGAAGATGAAGTTTAACGGCTGTTTCTGGCGAAAAATGAAGAAAGCCACCTATTTTACTTAATTTGACATATATATTAAAAACCACTGCTAACCTTTCGGCTCGGGTTTGGTGCACAGTCAGAGCTGTGGTTGAGTCATTAAAAAACATTCAACCATTTTATTAAAAGATATTCAGAAAATTATTTTATATAATAGATGATTTTCGCTGAATGGGAAATTGCAACTAGCATTCAAATCTATACAAATGTATTTGTATGGCTCTATGATTCAAGAATTTTGATGATTCTTAGGCCCATAAAAACTAATTACTTGAGATAGATCGTTCAGGAATTAATAAAAAAAAAGTCTCAGAAGTGGGGAAATATTTTTCTGAAAGATCTTATTAGTATATTATAGATCATATATAAAAACAAGGGGTAAAAAAGAGTAAGAAATTTGCTCTCTTGAGTTTTTGTAAATAAAAAACTAGTAAGTTCAAGGAAGGTAAGGGTTTGTCATTTTCTCACAGATGATATGATATATTCAAATACGATTGGCGACCTGATGGAATGGGATGGGGAAACCGGAGCTCTTTTTTGGAATCCGGGCTTCAAAATACTAGAATCATCTTAAATGATAAAAACATCGATCAACTTCTTTCAAAAAGTAATATCATTACAACATAATATTTATAATTCTAAACGGGAAACATATGTCAAATATCAAAAAGAATAACACAATATATTGCCGAATATCACATAAGATTGTTATCTCATATTTGTAAACATGAAATATCACATTTCGAGGTTATTACAGGTCTAGAATGGTTACTATAGGTACTAAATAAATGTATATACAAATAACTAACTATCGGTTTCAAATTTTAACAATTTTTTTTTCAATTAAACTTGGAAAACTCCCTCTATCTATATTCTTTGAAAGGGAGATTCCAGGATTCATGCTAAACATGGGTTAGTTTTACATTAATAAAGTTTACCTTTTTTTTTTTTTATTTTTATTTTTATTTTTTATTTTATTATTTTATATTTTTTAACTTTATTTTTTTGTTGTGGTTTTTTCTTACATTAAACGAGTTATTTGTTTTCTCAAAGTTTTTTCCATCCTCTCTCCCTGTGACTGAGAATTGAATTATCGGTTTTTTTTATGCTAGAAACTTTTGAATTATTTTTTCATGTTACCTTTATTGTCAAATCTATATTTGTGAAATTTATTTGAATATTTTTTAAAATTATATTTTTATATAATTGTAGCACCTTAATTGTTGAATCGTGATCTGTTCATCTGTCTCAAAAGTGTTTTTTTTTTTTTCGGAATTTATATAATTTCTTTTCAAATATAAAGAATTTAGAGCCGTAACTAAGTTTGGCGTAGGTAGGTCCTCAAGATCTAGAGAACTAGACTAGGCGAAAGCAGAAATTTTGGCTCTAGTTGTCAGAAATGGAAATTGAACCTTCAAACGAATTTTATTTCCACTTTATCAAACCAAAATTATTATTATTATTAATTAATAAATAATAACTGCTTTAATATAGCTACCATAAATTAGAAAATAGAAAAACAATCCATTGACGAAATTACTGGACGGTCTGTGCTCTATCCTTCCTTCTTCCAGAAAATTGCATCTGTATTTTCATTTCATTCATATTACCTGATCTCATTTATATAAATATAAATAAATACAGGATTATTATTATTATTATTATTATTATTATTATTATTATTATTTATTATCTATTATTATTATTATTAACCAAACCTTACGCCGACATATAAAACTTTCGGAGAGAGTAGTAAATTTAAAAAAAATTTTCATTTTTGATTATACCTGTTAAAATTTTCAAATTTTTTTTTTAGAGTACTTTGCTAATTTCGGCTAATGTAGAGCAACCCAATAAAATAGTATTAATTTAAATAAAGACATATTCTAAATGACCTCAGATGCCGAAAAAAATAATATTAACCCTTGATGAATTGGAGTAGGATGCCACTTATTAAGTGAAAATTCTTTTCAGAATTTTTAATGGGAACCGATCTTAATTTGTTCTTCTTTTGAGCTAAATAGAAGTAGAAATAACTCATGTGACCGATTTGTGATTAAAGTTGCCCATTTTTGTTACAATAAAATTGGTATGTCATCAAGTATTATTAAGTTAAACAACTAGGCACGGGCTAGCTAAAATTTTGAAGGAATAACAGAACAAATTTAGATCTGTTCCCATTAAACATTCTAAAAAGAAAAATTCACATGCAAATAAGGGGCACCCTACTTCAGGGGCAACTCGCCACAGTTAATAATATTTTATTGACTTTAAAATTGACGGGGGGGGTTGCCTACACTTGCAATGGAACGAAATTAACATGGCACCTTAATGTATTATATATATTAATATGTCTATCTATCTGTCCATCACGAAATTTAATTTCCCATAGAGCTGGAGCCTTGAAATTTTTATTCATTATCTTTAACCATTGAAGATTTTCTGAAAAATAGGCCATCACAAAAAATCCATTCAGAACGTTGACAAGGGTGGCTAGTTTAAAAAGGAAAATTTAGTTAGTGGTGAAGACGATGTCTATGAGAAATTTGTATTCAGAGGTCAAAGAATAAAAAAAAATTTCATTTTTCAAGTCAACGTTTCGATCGTAGATTGCAACCATCTTATATTATTTGTAAAAAGTGTAATTATTACAAAAGTTTAATTTTTAACTCTCTGGGAGGATATTTCCTCTTTCTCATAGCTCAAATTAATCATCAAAATAAGTTCCTAAAAATTTTCAGAATTTTTTTCATTAAATTAAATTGAAACCTAAATTCGCCCATCTCCCTGTGAGCCTTTAGTTAAAGCCCTGGCCATTCATTTCATTCAATTTGATTGATTCTAATAATTATATAATATAATAATAAACATCCATGATCTTAGAAGGCCATCAAACATAAATAAATTCAGAAGAATCGCTTTCCAGGGAGTGAGATTAAATTTAGCGACCTTTCCCTCTCTTCATTAAATTACCAACAACTTCAAATATTATTTATTTACATTTCATTTTAATATTAACCACATAATTTATTTCATTCTTGTTCAAATAAATTTTTATTTAGTCTTCGTTATCTTGGTGTTATTTTATTAAGACATAATAATTTTATGTATGCTTAAAGAAAAGAAAACAATACATGTCTGTTTTTATTTGATCGATGTGAATGGTGTTGCTCGTGGTTCGGGTTATATTTGTTTTCTAAAGGGTGTGACGGTTGACGGTGTTGTTGTTTTGTTGCAGACCACATGTCGATTGGAGCCCTCGGCGACTCGTTCTACGAGTACCTGTTGAAGGCGTGGCTGCAGTCAGGCCGAGAGGACCAGGAGGTCAGGCAGATGTATGACTCTGCCATGAAGGCGATCCTCGAGCATATGCTACGTGTCTCCCCTGGGGGGCTCACCTACATCAGTGACATGAAATTCGATAGGCTTGAGCATAAGATGGACCATCTCGCATGTTTCGCTGGTTGGTGTTTTTACCCCTATGTATATAAATATGAATATATAAACTCAAAAAGAGAGAGAATTTACAAGCTAATGTCAAAAAATTTACGACTTTTTTTATTTTCAATAATAAATCAAATTTTGGTCATCATGAATAAATGAAACAAGTAGGAACATGACGCTGAATTTCAAGAATGCTCAGAGCCGAACAAAGAATTGTTGTGGCTCTGGTACAAAATCTCATTTGCTCTTTCTCAGTTTGTAAATAATCTAAATTAAAAAGGAAAATTTGAAATCTACTAGTCTAGGGAAACTGCACTACTTGGCCCAGTCTTATATAAAAATAAAATAAATAAATAAATTTATTTACTGTTCCCTTAAAGGCACAAGTCCTCAATGGCTTGGTCCAATCAAACAAAACCAATTTATAATTTACATAACACAAAACAGCAAACAATTAACAAAACAATTAGAAAAAAAAAATAGAAATAGAAAAGTATGCTCATTAAATTAATTAAACAATGCGCGCAATAACACGTGACCAGGAGCAAACGACAATCCCGACATTCACCTTAAGCTATTAAAGGAAAACCTGGCTAAAATTTTAACAAGTATGGTATGACCTCACTCTACCTGAGCTAATCTCTGCACTTGAGAACTAAATAATACAATTCTAGTATTTTAGGACTTGACAAAATTAGTATTAGATTTAATCAGAGGATTATAATCTCAAATAGCAACAGACAGACTGTTCCACAAATCAATAACAGATCCTACAACCGAATGCAAACCTCAAAATCTTGGCTTATGAATTTTCTTCCTAAGATCAACCCTAGTTAATTAATTTGGCTCCTAAAACCTACTTGATATTTCCTTCCAACTCCTAAAACCTTGATACGCCTTAAACATCACTTTCAATTTAGCCCAATCCCTCCTTTCTAATAAACTAGTCCAGCCTAACTCGCAAATCATTAAGGTAGGACTACTAAACCTATCCAAAAGCAAACCTAACCGCCCTCTGAACCATATCTATATTACTCTCTAATTGCTGCGGATGATTTTTTTTTCAAATACATATATCAAGTTTCATCAAAATATATTGCTTATTAAATATTAAATACAAAAACATCGCGACTCAAAAAACACAAAATCGAATTTATAAACATGGAACTTTGTATGAGCTTTTAACCTAAACTACAATAGGTAATAGAGTCTTTTTTGTGACATAGCGTTCTGTAGTAATTTGAAACGTTAATTAAATGAGTTCCACTAGAGGTTTTTGTGACGTTGTTATATTTAATGAGCGATATGATTCACTGAAATAAATCAAAGAATTTGCTTAATTAATTTATGGAGATCTGGAACAAATCGGACAAACTTTTATTTGTTCATCATTAATCACAAAATGACTAAACCAATGCCATAAGTATAATTCCTTCATTGACTCTAGAGCCACTCACCGCGATATCCGTTTATTTATTTATCTCTAAATAACACACATCCAAAAGATAGAAATTTATTAATTTTGATTTTGGGTATATTATATTAAATAAATATATATAATATAATATAATATAATATAATATAATATAATATAGAAAAATAATTACGATCGCAAAAAATTCAATGCCCGAATTTCTCTGAAAATACACATTTAAGGTCCCTGAGTCTAAAAAAATGGTATGTCGGTCTATATGAACAAAATATCTCAATAATGAAAAAATGTTCTAGGCTCAAATTTGAATTGATAGTACCTATCAATTCAAATTTGAGTGAATACTTTCATCGCATGCGTCTCGAAGCTTTTCATTAAAATCGGACAAAGAATAATAGTACTTTACTGATGTACTGATGATTTTTTTTTCGATTTTCTCAAAATCGCTTCTAATGATTTTAATTAAAATTCATATATCAAATATCTTTTAGATGATCTTTGAAATGCATTAACCTTAAACCCCCCCCTCCCCCCTCTCTTCTCAAATTGTTTGGGACCCATTTTACTCTTGTGCAATTTTGAAAATTGAAGGTACCTCTTGATTAAGATTTATTATCGAAAAAAAATTTGGTGTGACAGCATATCAATCATAATTTATTTAGATAAACTTAGATAAAAGAAAGTTGAGCGTTATATTAATGAAAATTTTCTATGGTTTTTTATGGATAGAAAGAAATACATAAAAATTTATTGTACGAAAAAAAAATTTTTTAATATGATATCTTAAGCTAAAAATTTCGGCCCCCCATAATAAAAATTCTTGATTTGGTAGGGTAAAGTAACATAATATCAGGTTCACATTGAAATATTTCCCCTCGTTTAAGTGAAGGCGAATATTTAATTAGGCCCCTAGGAAAAGCGCTTTTTTATAACCAAAAATGGACTTTCATTATTGGGAAAATTAGAATTTTTTTAATTTCTAAAAAAAAACTATCAATACTCTAGTTGACGCAGATTATATTTATACTAATGAACTCTTTAATATAATTTTGTATTAATTAAATTTTAGATTAATTTTTAAATTACTTTGATCAACTTTTATTGTTATTATCAATAACTAATTGCCTCTTATCGATTAAGGTGATAACAATTCAAGCGCCTTTCCAGTTTATATTTAGAGATGAAAGACGCCACGTGAACAAATTTATTGCTAAATATATCAACGTTATGTTTGCCCTTCATCTGGACCTTTAATTTTTGGAGTATAGGGCTTTAAATAAAATATTCCGTAAAAATATTTTAAACTAGTCTTCCCAAATCTAATATTTGAAAGATCTAAAACTTGATAAAAAAAATAAGTGACGTTACTTAAATATTTAAGAAAAAAAATTCGTTAAAAGAAACTTTAAAATTGCACAGATATTTTATAACAAACAAAAAAAAATCTGATATGACACACTTCACACAACTTTCTCTTAACTTAAGGATAGCTGAGTGTTGTACTGTCACAGGATATTTTTTGCATCGAGTCCTCTAGGTAGCCGTTGTATATGTCAATGTATAGTCAATATGTTTAATCAATATCGTTAGAATAGTTAGAGTAGTTTAAGAGAAAATCTCAAAAAAATAAAAAACACACGAGTAGGCCCCAAACTCCTTTTTTTTAAGGGAAGGGGGGGGGGGGGGGGCAAAATTTTCAAAGTTGATCAAAAAAAAAATTGTTTTTTTTTTTTTAATAAAAATAAAAAAAAAAAAAAAAAAAGCACGGGAGTTGTTCTGTTTGTGTGGTGGGGGGGGGGGGGGGGGGGGGGGGGGAGCATACATTTCAAAGTTCATCGAATAAATAATTGTTTTATGTATTTTAATCAAAATCGTTTAAGCGAATTTTGAGAGAGAGAGAAAAAAGTACATCATCCAATGGCCGATTTTATTCAAAAGCTTCGAGGAGCAAGGGTCGAGTTTAAATAGAGTTTGAGCCTCGAACGTTTTTTCATTTTTGAGAAATCTTCTTCATATATTGGTTGAAATCTCGACTTTGATTTTTTTTGCGATCGCAATATTTTCTCACTATATATTACTTATATAATTAGAGAAAATAAAAAATATTTAGAGGACAATGCATAAATTGTCTTCCCTAGCACTTTTTTGCAATCTCATTTATATCGCATAGCCAATATAAAGGAATTTTATTACCTAAAAGGCTGATGTCAGGTTTTTCTAAAAAAATAAGATTAAAACATTAAGCCTTTTATTGAATTAAAGCTTAGTAATCGGATCTTCTTTCTTTCTTTATAATTGCTTATTTTAAACCTCCAGCTTTGTTCAAATTTGGCAAAATTTTGGATATGACATCTTTCTTAATTCTTAAGAAAAAAGAGAAAGATTAGCCGAATTGGCTCAATTTCCCAGTTATAGATTACTTAATGGATGATTTTATGTCAGATGCCAGCGAGATGCAGTTGCGAATTTTCCCGTTCGATATAAACCTGGAATAAATAATTGGAGAATAATTTTATTTTTGTTTTCGCTCAAATATAGATACTATTACGAGTTCGATATTAACTTTATTTTATTCTCTCTCATTTTATTAGTATTATTTATGTTATGATTATAGGATAATTTTTTTAATCATAGATTTTATTTATTTACCTATTTAAAGTAAAAATAGATTTTTAGAATTATTCTATGGTAAGATCTTCAAGAAATTCAATTTTTTGGATTTTACTTTACACCGATCAATGAAAATGAACTCACCATCTCTCTTCATTTATGACTCTCATATTTTAATCCTAAACTTCTTCTATTACTACATGAAATAAGAGTTTAGAATAATTTCTTCATTGTTTACTATTATATTTATTTTATATTTCTTTAATCTTTCTCCTCTTATGGCTACTAAAAAATTGATTAATCACTAACTAATTACTGTTTGTTTCCAGGTGGCCTTTTCGGATTAGGAGCTAAAACTCTATCAAATGAGAATTCGGCTCGTCATATGGAAATCGCAGTAGGCCTCACTAACACGTGCCATGAGTCTTATGCCCGAACAGCCACTAAACTTGGACCTGAATCATTCCGATTCACTGAAGAATCAGAGGCTCGTGCTCTTAAAGCAAATGAAAAATATTATATCCTTAGGCCAGAAGTAATAGAATCATATTTTTATATGTGGCGACTTACACATGACCAAAAATATCGTGATTGGGGCTGGGAAGCTGTTGAGGTATGTTTAACAGATATCTATTATTTCCTTCTCATATAAACCATATAAACCTGCCTATTATTTGAATTTTATCCATCGGAAAATAAACATAGTCATAGATTGGAGAGCGGAGGAAAAACTTATTCTTTTTTCGGAAATTGTTTGGATTTGCTATCTTTATTTATATAAGATACTTCAACGATTCACCTTCTCAATTTGTTGCTTATTTCAGGAATAACTTAGATACAATTCACAAAGATTTATAGACTTCAGATTGTATTGGAGATTTCTAGATGATGAGAGGCTGAAATGTTTATATGCAAATAAACTACAGTTAAACCTCTATTTAAGAATTTGGATAGATTGTCTTGTCTGGAAATTTTAATTTAATAAGAAAAATCTTAATATTGATAAATATTCATGAATATTTTGACTTTATTTTTAAAATTCTTATTCTTATTCTTATTGTCTTAAAATTAAATTTAAAAAAATTGATATATTATATTATTTCTGTTATTAATATTAATATTGTTTTCTTTTCAGGCTCTTGAAAAACACTGTCGAGTAGCCAATGGTTTTACTGGAATTAAAAATGTATATATAGAAGATCCTCCTCAAGATGATGTTCAACAAAGTTTCTTCCTTGCTGAAACTCTTAAGTACCTGTATTTACTCTTCAGCGACGATTCGCTTATCTCTTTAGACGAATGGGTTTATAATACAGAAGCCCATCCTTTGCCAATTAAAGGTGTCAATCCTTTTTATCGAGAATTAGAAATGGAAGGTCGCAAGTTACCTGAACGTCAAAATGCAGACACAAATGTCGCTGTTGAAGAAGCCTAAACCTCACCTGCTACAGCTGTGGTACGTTAATATAACACTTTATTGATTCTAAAAAACAAAATTCTTCTCTTTTTTTCTCAATTTCCTTAATATTTATATATAGTGCAGAGGTGTTTGAAAACTTCTCTTCCCATTTCAAATTTGGTTTCAACTTTAAAGAAATATATCTTTTGGATTAGTTTAAATGAGTTAGTCTATTTAATTTCTAAATATCAATTGGTAAATCTTTTCAAATGAAAAATCTGCAAAAATAAATCAAGGGGTGAGTACATAACTGCCGCTGATTGTATCAGTTCACTTATTGGCGTCTTTAATATAATATAAACATCTATTATAACCATCTGGTTATTTTCATTTCACTTAAAAAATGTTTTTAACAAAAACTTCTTTTTTATATATATATAATAATTCATGAAATTTTACAAACGATCTTAAAAAATAAATATCTATTCAAATGTCAAAGACTGTAATGTGCTTATATCGTTCACATTGGTCTGTAATTTATTCATTATCAAAAGAAGGAAAACAGCATTTCTTTTAGGTCCTTACATTATTATTCTTGGATTTTTATAATTAATAAATTATATTAATATATTTCAAATAATATTTTTTCTTTTATCTTTTTCAGATTTCTTATAGCATAAAATGAGTTCAAATATAATATCTAAATCTATATCTAAGTTAATAGATCTAGATCTAGATATTAATTAACAATAAATAAACATTCCGCGAAGATGAGCTCTAATGAATTCAAAACCTTTCTAGTTAGCTAAATGATTGAACTTTAGGTAAATGAATTGAAGAATGAAGAGTTTGTGCTCCAATGTGATGAATTTTGACGATGTTCCCGAATTGCATCGGGACATCTGTGTGTTCTTGTGTGCATGAAAAAATAAACATATTAATGTGATATATATATATATTTATGAATATCTGCATTTATATATATATTTCATATGTGAATTTGTATATGATCGAATGTGAGCGTAAGCTAAAAAAGCTCAAATAAAAAAAAAAACTCTTAGGGAATTATATTAACAAAAGTGGACGAAATACTTACATTTTTTTTTATTTTTGTTTAATACTCTAGTATTTACGGCCTTGGCGTAATGTTTAACTTAAAATGTTTATTATTGTTGAAATTTTTTTTTTTTTAAACGGTTTAGTTACTAGCTGAGAGAACAACTTTTTCTGCTTCATACCAATCCATATAAGAAATTTCTAAGTCTTTTTATAAAAAAATCCATAATTCACCTTATAATGATCACATTTTTTGACTTTTCAATTTTCTTTAGGAGAGGGTTTTTTTTTGTAATTATATATATCTTAATTAATTATTAGCGCGCAAATATTGACATTGTGAGAAATTTCTTATTTATTTATTTATTTAAGATTTCTTTTTTTTCTAAAAACAATTTTATAATAAATTAAATAAACAAATTTATTATAAAATTGGATTTATATTCTCTCTTAATTGTTTTTTAATATTAGCGTTTCTCAACCTTTAGAAAGATTTTCTCTAGTAAAATGACATAATTGTTTTATTATTCTTAAACTAAATAAAATATTCGCATTTTTAAGGCCGATTCTGAGAGTTGGAAAACAATATTTTTATTTTATTGATATCTTTTAAGAATTTCATTTGAAGTTGACTTCACATCTTTTGAATCAGTTGATTATTTTTCTCAATATTCGAATTACTTTTTGCGGTCTCCTGAGTTCGGCCATTCAAGTGCGGTCGACCCAGAAACGGCCATGAAAATATGTTTATCTAAGATCTTTTTAAATTTAATCAAAACACAATTTTACTCAATTTTTTCATATACGATAATTTTTTAAACAAATTTCAACATAAATTATTAAGGTGACTTCTAAAAGTAATTTCCAACTGTTTGAAACAATCAGACGCATGCGTCTTACATTTTTTGCTCATCACTTAGTCTTTGCTCATGCTTTCGACTGTTCTAACAGAGTCGGTTGTATTTTTGGAACAAACCTTTATTTATAATGTAAAATACTTTTAATTAAAATTTGAACTTATCTAAATCATTGAAATAGAAATTTAATATTCCTTCCTTAATTTAACAGTGTCTGTTACTAGTTAATTAATATTTGTTTACTGCTATTATGTTATTTTTATATTATAAACAAAAAATTAAAAATAATTTTAAATGGATATTCTTGGAGTTCTTATTAAAGAAAGGTGGAAACTTCAATATATTGTTCAAAACATTTTTACTGGTCGACTATTCAATTTTTATTGATAGCCAATTTGGAATTTTTTCAAAATCTCATGAAACTTGGACACATTTCTGTTCTTATGAAAATGATAGCCTATCTCCTGTTCCGATATTCTTCTTTATATATTTGAAAGAAGAGAGTTGTTGCTGTGTAATGATTATAATAAGGGAGAAGACAGAATCATATATAAAATATCCTTTGGATGATCAAAAAAATTCCAAAAAGAGACGTTCCGAACGAGGTTAACTAGATCATCTTCAGTCCAATTTGATAGTTGTATTTATGCCCAAAGATGGTGGGTATGTATATATATAACATTGTATACATATATAAGTGATATTGATGTTAGTATATAGTAGAGTCATTCGTGTGTGTGTACGATTCTAGAATGGACCTAGTTCGAAATGTCTCACTTTTGAATTAACATCCAAAGGCTGCATTATTGCTGATCCTGCCATCTCCATTATTTTAATTCTTTTATAATGTAAACTAATCAAAAAATTCCTGTAATTTCTATTCGAGGATTAGCTCTCAAATTATTGTTTAAAGACTCAATTTTGTGTCATAGCATTTGAGAATAAAAATATTTATATAGATAAACAAAATTTAAATTAGAGATTGTCACAAAGAATAATGAGTTGACGTTATATTATTATAAAAATCCTTGGAATAATTGTTAAAAACTTGAGAGTGGGAAAATAGAAGTTTAATTTTCTATCTATTCTATTCCAACACATTTTCTTTTCCTAATTCATCTTCATTTTTTATCAATTTTTAAATTTGATATGGTTTAATAAAAGTAATATGTACCTTTTTTTGATTACTTTCTCTGTTCAATAAGTGAAAAAATATTAAATTAAAGAGAAAATTGAAGAATTTCCTACCGTACCGATGTGTAGAGTCTTAAGAGTTTGTTTGTTCGAATATTATGATTATGATTATTGAAATATCAAATGGATAATAAAAAAAAAATATATGTAACTATATAATATATCCAAGAGAAAATAATTTTTCTTGATATTTTAAAGTTTGGCCACTCTTAACAAATATATCTGCTCGTAGCTACTCGATAAAAATCTATATAATTATATTTTTCCATATTAAGCGAGTTATCACAATCTCAATGGATATCCAAATATCTCACAAAGATAGGCAACAAAATCTCCAAAATGGATAACATATCTATTTTCTGTGGATTCACTTTTTATACATTTATTGTAATTGAATTAATTTATTTTGTTATTTAAATGAGGCCACTGAACTAATGTGTTATTTAAACAAATAAAAACAGATTTAGAGAGAAATAATGTGTATATGTTTACAATTATGAAAAAGCTATGGTCGTAGCCAGTAAATCCTCTTAGAGGCTGCCAACTAATTGTTAGGTAGCCGACGAAAATTCTATAACATTTCTGATGCATTAAGTAATATAAACTTGAATTTACAATATTTGTGACTGACATTTACTTATAAAAGACTAAAATTCATCTTCTCATTGAAATAACTTTTCTCTCTTTTTTTAAGTTTAGATACTTGGCCTTATCTCTACTACTGGCTACGCCCAAGCCTTCTTTTTTTAATTCTTTTAATTGAAAGAAAAATTGACACTTCGAACTCATTTTCATGTTTGTGAACAAGTGTAAATCAGCCTAAACAAAAAAAGGTTGAGAATCGCTAATTAGAGTTTTCTTTAAATTGATTGTTATTGTTGTAGTTATTTTTAGTTCTTTTCTCTGTTAACCTTTTTTTAGCCCCTTCTTCAAGTGATGGAATCCTTTTTAGGGTGTGTTTTAGACAATTCATCAACTGGTTGCTGTGATTCACATACTGGAGATAATGTGATATTATAGCCGCTAGGGATAACGTGGCTCCAGTTATCCAGGGGCTGAATCTTTTTAACTAAGCAGGCATGTCACCTGCAGGACCAATATTTTCTTCTTTTACCCCTTCCCCTCTTTTCTTTTCCCATGATGCGCAATTAATTACAAACTTTTAAGCATTATAGATTTATTTATTAATTAATACTTTGTACATGGAATTTGTAGCTATTTAATTGTATTATACTATTATTATTATTATATAAATCTTGCCAATATCTGACATTCAGATATCTTAAAAATAAAAAAAAAAATTAATGATTAAAGTTGTATTGTTTTCCTGACAGCCTTGTTGTTGTACAACCCTAGATTAGATTGCCACTCCCAGAATTAATTAGCATAATTGGAGTCAGCACGTAAATCGGCTTATAATGAATACGTCAATCTTCACTCTTTTAATTGCAAAAAAAATATAAATCTTATATAATCATTTCTGGCAGACATTATCTTAAAATATTTTTGGATATAGGTGTATCTTTTTAACATATCTGATTCATCAAAAAAATGAATTTGTTAAATAGTTTATATATATAAAAAAAAATATACAATTATCTTAAAAATATATTTAGCATATTTTACATTTTTTCCTTATTGAATGAATTATTTATTTCTTTTTTCTTGTCACTTAGTGACAAGTAAATGTTTATTTTATTTATTAAACAATTATCTAATACCCTTTTCAACAATTAATAAATGAATTTTATCTAGTGGATAATTAATTATGGGGAAAATGGAAATAATCTAACTCAGACCCAAGTCCATACATATACTTACTATTCCAATAAATGGCTGCTAACATATACAAAATTATATTTAGAAAATTTATATTTTTTTATTTACAAATATTTTATAAATTAAAAAGGAATGATTTATTTAAAAAATTTAAAAAAAATAAATATTTAAATCTGCCGCCACTTGGCTGCTCCAATCAAAGTCAGAGTCATTTGAGAGAGAAATATGATTGTTGGTTAGTAAATATTTCTTATGTATTAATAAAATTGTTGGGTTAAATCGGATCGACCAAATTCAATTTATTTTATTTTATTGGTTGAAGCATGTAAGAATTCAAAAATTAATGGTTAATTTTCTTCCAGCAAGTAAATATTATGAAGTGACGAAACAAAAAGAAGGCAATTATTCACAGTAAATATAAATTCTTACTATTTTCTATAAAAATTTTTGTTTTATTTAATTTAAAATTTTTATTGCTTGTTTTTCTTTTACATTTATACTCAAAGGTACATATAAATAACAAGTTTTGATATTTTCAGTTTCGGACTTTATACTTGCCCATTACCTATTCTTTAGTTGATATTCAAGAATATATGTGTTTTAAAGCACAATATTCTTGAATATCAATTATTGAGGAAGTAAGCTGCTTCCTATAAATTTTTTATTTTATTTTTATTAAATTTTTCTTTTTATTAAACTTTTATAATGTGAGGTTTTAAAAAATCTCCCTCCAGCCTTTTATTTAGTAGTTTGTTTAGTGTCATTTTTTCACCTCTTTTCCTTGTTTTAATTTTTATTTAATCTTGTTGTTTGCAATTTCTCTGGGAGTAGACATCTCTGAACTCTTCTGAATAGGCCAGAGGTAAGATATACATATATCATTTTTATAATTTATATTATTGGGTTGACCACTAAGTTCTCGCCGATTTTTAAATTTTTTTTCAAAAAGTATTTTTCAATAAAAATTAACAACTAATCAATAATTTATTCTCCCTTGTTGTTTACAACCTCTTCCCAACGTTCAACAAGATTTTCAATGCCTCGTTGGTAGAAATCACCCGGTTTAGATTCGAAAAATTCATCCAACCAAGCTCTCAATTCTGCATCAGTATTGAACGAAATTCCGCACAGCGTATTTGAAAAAGATCGAAAGAGGTGGAAATCGCCAGTAACGATTCGATAAAGAAATCGTTGCTTGTGTCCATGAGTTCAGCGGTGACGAACAAGCAAACCAGAGGAGATTGTGGCTCGTTGATTTTTGTTGTTGTCACTTAAAGCATGCGGAACCCAGGCTCCACACTTCTGAACCTTTCTCATCGATGCTTCTCTATAGCATTGTGGGAGCATTCCATTTCCTCTGCCAGTTCCCTTGTCGTTTGACACGAATTTTTGTGCAAAAGTTGGTTTAATCTTTCTTCATCGAACTCAACTGGACAGCCAGAACGAGGTGCGTCTTTGAGGTCAAAATTTCCATTTTTGAACTTGGCATAACAATCACGAGCGGTTCTTTCAGCTATGGCACCCTCTCCATTACACAGCACAAATATCGCGAGCAGCTTTTGCGGCCTTAGAACCTTGATTAAAAGCAAAAAGGATGTGTCAAAAATGCTCATTTTTTTCAACTTGACATTCCATTTTAATGATCTGAAAATTAACATAAATTAACTCGAACAAAAAAACAAAACATAGTTTCCGATAGAACAAAACATCCTCTTTCGAATAATTTAAAACATTATGCCAAAAACATTTAATGACATGCGGAAAATTAAAAACGGCGGGAACTTAGTTGTCAACCCAATATATTATATTTTTATAATTTTATTATCACTTAATTATTTTATTGTGTTAAGATAAAAGAAGACAGCCCCCTCCCCGTGGCCGAGAGGTTTACATTGTCATTATTGATAACCTTAAAAGCCAAGAGGTATGGGTTCGGATCTCAGGCGTATCGTATTGAATATATTATTTATCGTTTAGAGTCTATATGGCCTCAGATGACGAAAAGACAAAAAAAAAACCAAAGATTTTAATTATTAATTTTCACTATTAAATTGCCTGGTAAAAACCTATAATTTTTTTACATAATGGGTTGGCATGCTGACATGCCATAAAGGTTCGCAATTATCGAGCTATATTATGTTATACACTCTATTTAATTTTAAAGAAAAATTATAATATTCAAGAAGTGAATTTAGGAGAAATAATATCAGCCGTTTTGGGTCACTCTCTCATCTACGACTCGTATTATTTTATTCAATCTTCTTTCTGGAATATTTTAATTTTTCTTTAAATAATATAGTTTAATATAGTTGAATAGAAGCGAACCTTTTTTTACATGTCAGTATGCCAAATGTAAAAAAAAAATTAGAGTTTCTACCGGGCAATTTAATTAATTATTAAAATCTCTGTCTGGTTCTTTTATCTTTAAAATAATTAAGCGATAATTAAATAATTATATATAATACAAGTCTGCAAATGAAAAAACATAGCATCAAAAATTACCTATATATATAATTTATAGTATAGGAAAAGCATTGCGATCACAAAAAAATTGATGTCAAAATTTCAATGGAATTACATGTTTTGAGGTCCCCTAAGGCAAAAAATGAGAATGTCTGTGTGTGTAAACAAGATTTCTCAAAAACGAAAAGCTGCTTTAGGCTGAAATTTTATATTTAAACTAAGTTCCCACGTCGCTTGTGTCCTAAATCTTTTGAATAAAAAACTTGCTAACGAGATCTAGTACTTTACTGATGTTTTTTAGTTTTTGGCGAATTTCTCTACATTCTGACAATTTTGATTAAATTGTCTATACTTATAATAAATTAGATACTCTTTAATGTATTAATCATTTTCTCTCTCAAAATAATGGGGGGCTCTCAATATAGAATTTTACGAATCTCATTGAAAACATAGAAAAAATGGCATGCATGATTACAAAGTATAAATATTGAAATGAATAATTGATTGAATACACAATCTAACTATTAAATTTTTGTTTAATTTTTTTATAACATTAATAATTAATTTATACACACAAACGAAAAGTCTAAAAAATCTACCTCTGCTCCAAGGGACAGGGCATTACTGAGTCAATCTTTCATTTAAATAAAAAATAAGCTAGATAAAATAAATTATAAAAATTTTATTTTTTTAATGAGGATTCGGAGTTGAAAAAACATTGGTAATGTTGTTTATGTATAACCATGTTTTTAACTTGGTTTAAATGGCAATAGAAGAATAGCGAAAAAATGAGTATAATACAGGAAAATAAATTTAGCCCTTTATTTACAGGAGTTTCTTAGGTTTGCTTACACTAGTGCACCGACTGCTCTTTTTAAATGGACACAAAGTGAGTTTGAAGCTTTCAAAGGGGTACGAGTCAAAAAGAAGATAGAGTATTCTTCCCTTCACCCTTCATGGTACTTATGATACAGATGGGACCAGGGACTAGGTGGTTTATTTAAACAGTCTTCGAAATTGAAAATGGCATTCTGAAAGTCTCTCGAAGAATCTTTAAAAAGAAAAAAAAATTTAATTAATCCTTTAAATTTAATAGTACGAATTTATTAAGCGAATAAATTTTAAAGAGTATTTTTATATTTCAAATCTCCAAAGGCAAGGCTAATTTGTATCATTCTTAATCAGAGGCGTAGGGAAGATTTTTTTTGACTTGAATACGTTTTAAAAATTAGGGAGTAGAACACAGTAGAATTTATACATGATGAAATATTTATTTTCCTATTTTAATTTTCTTTCAATTTTGCCTGCTGATTTGGCCATTTTTGATGATAAAATATAAATCTATTTACGTATCGACGGTTTCCGGAGACCGTTCACTCGTGTTCTTGGGGGCCTTCATTGCTTGACCTTGCTTATTAAAAGGGATTCTGGAGGCTGTTCCTCTTCGCCTAAGCCCTTGGTGAAAGTGCTGGGGGTTCTTCAGATATTCACCTTATCGGTTCGTGGAACAGACGTACACCGAATTTTTTTCGAGGAGAGGAGAGGGAGTCAAAAATAAACAAAATTATTAGTTTTTTTTTCCGTTTTTATAATACATCCATTTTACTTTGAACTAAACTATCCAAAGTTATGTTTTTTTTTAAAAAAAAAACACCAATTAAATTTTAGTCAGAATTTTTAACTTTTCATTCGAGACATTATTTGAAGACCCGCAAAGGCGAGTTGGACCAAGCTAATAATTTTTTGGTCATCCGAGCGTTTCGTCCATCTTCAAGCTTATATTTTCACAATATTATCTCATTCTCTCAACAATAATTTAACGCACTCTGAAAAACAATTGCTCATTCCTGTGATTTAATGGACCTGAGGGTGGCCCCGAAACGTCGGACAAAATTACAAATTTTTATTCTGAAACTCGATTTTTTTCCCTTGTCAACTATTTTGCTGGTCTCTCTAATTTTAATTAAAAATTCATTTAGAATTTAAATACAGATTCACATTTAAAGGTTTTATATAGTGAGGTAGATATGTTCTAATATCTTGTCGGAGAATGATTTTCCAATTTTTTTATTGAAATTTCCATGTCAATAAATAAGAGACAATTTTAAAATCCCTGATGATGGATTTTATCCAAAACTTTGATGGCACCACCCTTCCCGGGGGTGCAGGTGGCGATAACGTTTTATAAACAAGAGTGGGTGGTGACGGCGGCGGCGGCGACGACGACGACGGCGGCGTCGGAGGCGGCGAAGGTGCCGCCCCTCCGATGCCGTCGAGAAGCGTTGCATTTTCAACTGACAGTCGCTGGCACAGCAGCTCCCGAGAGTCATCATCTCGATGTCATCGGCTACCGGCATCACCTCTACCGTGCTTCTACTCTTCTCGCTTGCTGTTTTCGTCCATTGCTTACCATCCGGTAAGTTCAACCCCATCACCCCCTTTTCATTGTAATTTCTCTCTATTATATCACCATTGTACGATATTATAATTTTAGAAATGAGCAAAAACATAATTATGACTCATGGCCACAGTGACATTAATTAAAAAGTAGAGTAGGAGAAAATCCATACAATATTTTATTTAGAATTTCATAATTTTTTTCATTAAAAATGAATTTTTTTATCTATGAATATTAATTTATCAATTAGCTTATTTTTTCTATTTAAAATATTTATAAACAAATTAGCAAATAGTGCCAAGAATGACCAAGGCTTCCCTGAAACCCGTGTTCGCGTATTAAGGCAACATCAACAGTTAACAACAATCGTTCTCACCTGAAAAACAAAAATATTTTTCGAACTTAAAGAAACTCCTATCCCTAAAAGAGTTCAAAATTACACTCCCTAGTGAAGAACCCGGATATTTCTTTTCTAATAATTAAATTGAAAACAATGAATCATTAATTTCTTATTGTTATATTTAAAAAACTATTCTTTTCCAAAAATTAATAAATTTTTCTAGGAATAAATTAATTTAGGCCTATTTAAACAAAAGGTCAAAATCGGCCCATTAACTTTTTGAAGTACTTATAATTAAAAGATGATTTAGAGCACACTAATGAGTTTCAATGTTTCAATTGCTTTCAGTATCAATGATATTATAACTACTAAGCTCCCTTTTCCATATAATAGCCAAATTTTTTCATATAAAGTGGAGTCAAGGTCCTCTATTATATAAAAAATAATATTTTATCTCATACCATCAATCCACTTGGTCGCAATATAATCAGATGCACACAAACGAGGTTGGCTAAACCATTTTTTTTTTTTTTTTTTTTGATCACCGGGAATTATTTAATGAAAATCCGAGACAAATCTCGATTTTGAAATCGAAATACTTTTATTTTCGTATACAATTCTTAAAAGTATATAATTAATTTTTTAGCGCTTGAATAAAACCTGCTGATATTGATTATTTTTTATTTTTGATTATTTATTATTTATTTATTTTTAACATTTTTAAATGTCTTTCTTTCTTCCTCTATTTGATAGTCACTTCCGAAGCTAAAATCACGGAAGTGTCAATCAAAATGTTTTTTTTTTTTTTTAAATAAAATAATCAGATATTAAAAATTTTAGTGACATAATTTTATTATTATAAGGCAAAAATTTATTATTAAAAGTAGCGGCGGAACTTGCCCGGACATCGAGAGGTTAAAGGCGTTATCAATATTGATGATCATAAAATCAAAGGGACATGGGATTGGATATAGATTGGTGGTTTAACAGTACAGGTAGCCTAAATATAAAGAGACTGGTCTAATATTTATGTATATGGCCTAAGGTGCGAAAAGGTCTAAAATACACCACAAACTGATCTTGACTATATCTTTTGTCGAATAAAAATTCTAATCCTCCTTTTTTTAAACTAATTATAATTTTAATGAAAAAAGCAGTATGATTTAAGTATTTGTTTCTGGATGGCTGGAATAAAGCGAGGAATCAGGGATCTCCAGAGAGATGAGGAAATGATGATCATCACTTAGATTTAACCATGTCCTGAAGAAGATCAGAAGACTCGACCGAAACGTTGACAGGAGTTGTTTGGAGCAATAACTAACTGATTGAGAACGAAACCAAATTTTTGTTTTCTTTTTTTCACTCGTCTTTATTCTAACTTGGCAATCATTCATCTAGAAACAACTTATTATTTTAATTTTTTTTTTTCAAATATATGGAATTTTCAAAGGAAAATGTCTCTGGGTGATTTATTAGACAATGGGTCAATTTAAATGGTTTTGTTTTTTTAATGTTACGTTAGTAAAGTATAAATATTATTTTTGGTCATGGGTATTGAAAACATTTATTTTATTAAATTAATTGAATAATAATTCTAATTTTGAAAAATTTACACGATTATACTACTATCTCCTTTCCTAGGCTAGAAATAAAAAAAATAATTAAGTTTTTTAAATAAATAATTTGTCTTTGTTCATTTTATCTTTTTGTTTGGTCTTTTTTATAATATAAATAATTTCTCTCATTCAGAAAAAATGGCAAATTTTATTCTTATTTCATTTCTAAGCTTGAGAGAGAGAGAGAGAGAGAGAGCTCAGGACTCTGTCTTCAGTCGGAGCTTGGACTTCAAGGTGCTTCTTGCGCCTTTTCTTAGTTGATATTTAGTCTTTCTTTCTTTCTTAAATAGTGTAAAACCCTTCCCCAATCGATAAGGACAATTCTTGGACCTGTTCTATAAGTTCTTATTAATCCACATGTTTTTATTAAATTAAATGAATAAAATGAAAAAAATTTCTATTTTTGCTTATCATAAGCTTTTTTGCATTGGGACCTAAATCATCTGTGCCGATGGACCCAGATGACTGATTGGACGTAGGAGAAATTGATTAATGTTAATTTTCCGAATTTATCCAAGCCATATAAAGCCTATAATATTATTTTCATCATATTTTTGTAAATTGTTTATTTATTTTTACTATAATTAATTTATCACTTGACCCCATTTCGTGGCCGAGAGGTAGAGGTATTGACATTGTCACTGTTGATAACCTTCAAAGCTAAGTCCGATGAAAATTTATTTTTACTATTTGGATACCAATTGGTGTAAATAAATATGCCTGGATAATTTGTATCGTTTATAGAGTATTCGGCCCAAGATGCGGAGAAGACTAAAAAAAACATTATAATAAATCAATCATTAATTTAGGCCACAAACATTTGATTTCCTTCACCTTTCTCACCCTAAATAAATAATTTTTTTCGCTTTATAAATTAGCTGCTTTCTTTTAATTTTTAAGGATGAATATTTAAATAAAAACAAATTAACTCGACGCTACATGATGGCTTTGAAGAATAATATCTCATTTAGAAGGACGGGACCTGTGCTAAGAGATTCCTTCCTTAAACTAGGACTTCCTCCCCAGCAGAGGTTAAGTTGGAATTAAGAGACCGGGTGGAATTAGATATAGGAGTAGTTAGCTAGAAATGAATAGGAGGAGGAGCTTGAGAGGAAATAAAGTAACATCACGAAATGCCAAAGTCTTTTTTGGTAGATCTAAAAGCATATAAAGGCTTTTTAAAATAGGCTAAAACAAAAAGCCTCGAGGGGGGTAACTCGCTGTCTTTGGGCAGAGTAAAAAAATCCTTTCTTCTAAGCGAAATTTTTTTATATTTAAGTTTTTTTCAATATTATCATAATTTTTATTATATAATATGTGAGTGACCGAAATATAAATGTCAAATTTCTTTCTTCTATCCTCTTTTATCGTATTCGCAAAAAAATCTAAATCTAATCAAATTAAAATTATCATATAAAAAATACCTATTTTGTTTTAATACATATTACTATATATTAGTTCTGCAAGCAAGTGCCCAGAAAGATTTTTACGGGGGGAGGGATAACTTAAAATCTAGACATTTGCGAGGAGACCCCAAATCGCAGGAAATCTCCTGAAGTCAACTTGACCTTTAGGGAATTGAGCGGTCCTAATTTTGATTGATTTAATAAAAAAAAAATGGAATAGAATAGCCAGGAATGGCCCGAGACTTTCCTTTACCCTGACTGTTCACTCACTACCCGATACAATCAATAGTATTTAAAAATAATTTTTAACAATAAGATAATTTATGATTTGGATCAAGCGACTCCTGGGCCCCGGGAGTCGAACCCGGGATCTCCAAGCGGGGCCTCGATGTGCTTGCTTCCTTTGCATCAGCCCCCCGGACGCAGGACACCGTCGTGTTTGTGAGTGTATATTTTCCTGGTGGATCAAGTGACCATGGGCTGGTGTGGCCAAGTGTCCGGTGGCCTAGTTCAAAGGAAGCACCAATTCCACGGATTGGCTGGAGATCCCTCCAAGTTACTTGATCCACCAGCAAAATACATTCTCACAAATAAGCGTTAAATATACTATGACTAGCTAAGCCATATATTGAATATTAATAAATAATTCCCCTGATAGGTCTTGAAAACTATTTAAAATAATAATAATTAATAGTTAAAAAATAATATAAAAATATACTCCTTGGCCTTTTCTCCATTGATTATACCAAAGTATTAATAAAACTAAAATATAGCCTATATACGGCAAAGCTATTATTTTAATGGTAATCCAAGGAGACCGAGAATTCTTATTCATAAAAGCACCTAAAACAGTAATGGCGGCTTAAGCCAAAGAAATAAACATCTGAGAAGGAGAGATTTTAACAAATATAGAACTAAATTATTTCGCATACTCATTTCAAGAATATTTAACAAAAAAATTATACTCATAAATAAAAAGTAAAATAATCTTAATATGGTATTTTAAATGTAAATATTTATAAAAGCCATTCATTCTCCGGCTTACTAAGAGGTAGTGCTTTAAAAGACACGCACAGCGTTAGAACAAGGAAGCCAAATCAATTGACTCCACTTTTTGAATTTTTTAGTTTTGTGTTTTGTCTTTTCGGCATCTGAGGCCATATAGACATTAATCGATATATAATATTTATTTACGATACTAATTATCCAGACATATTTATTTAAATCATTTGGTATCCAAATGACTTAAATAAATTTTTATCGAATTGCCTGGGATCCGAACCCACACCCCTTGGATTTTAAGGTTATCAATATTGATATTGATATTGTCCATATCTTTAACCTCTCGGCTACGGGAGGGGAGGAGGGTAGCCAATATATTTAAATAAATTTTTGTCACTTTGGACGGGAAGCGATCCTCTGTCCTTTGGTATGGAAGGCTACACCTCTACCTCTGTACCAAGAGCCAGGGCAAATAAATAGCATATTTAATCAATAAATATATTTATTTTTATAAATGTGTGCAAAATTATAAAAATTAAAGAAGTAAATTGAATTATATTCTTATAAATAATAAAATAGAAAAGTAATTTTATTATTATTACATTTTCTTATTAATAAGAAAAATTTCTATTAGAGACTGTTCAAACCAGGAAAATAAAATAAATTATTATATAATACGCATAAAATTTATGCGCCACCCGCCTATTCTTATATTTTAAATGTGTTTGTTGGTTGCTCTTTTTCCAGTTAACATTTGGTGTTTTTTTTTTTCAATAATTTTAATTTTTTATTTAATTTTAAATTAATAAGGCAAAATGACACCTCTCACAATCTGTCGCTTAAGACCGGCCCTGTCTTTAGCTTTCTTTACTATTTAAAAAATAAATTTCTTTTCTAATTCCTTTTACCGCCAGACTTAATTTAACACTCGGGAATGGGCAACCAGATTCTTGTGTCCATTTTTTTGAGAAAGGACCAAGAAGAGGAACAACTTGGACTCCCCTAGTTACGCTATTACTTCACGAAAAATTACCCAGCTCATTGAGAGATCAAGTTCTTAGAAAAATAGCTTTTTTACCAGCAATTATTATCGCCTGAAATGAACATTGTGATGTGTAAATTCGTCTTTAAAATAAGAATCCAAAATGGAATCCTCCATTTTATTTTTCCTCTTTTATCTATTTTGATTGGTAATTTAGCGAACCAATAAACTTAAGTCTGTTTTATGATTTTGGGAGGAGTTTAAATTCTTTATATTAAGAAATATAATTTTTTTTCTCTTCTTTATTTTTTAAACCCTCCCTCAGTCATAAAATAATTAACAGATTTACACTTTAATAACTCTTTAAATGAACCAATCGAAATTTTGTATTATTTTTCCTTATCTCTTATAGAATCAGCAAATGAGAGTTTGCATCTGTCCACCCATTCAATGCTACAAACACGCAAACAAGTTATCTATATACAAATCGGTACAATAGCGTAACGTGTCAAAATTGATATGATTCTCTCTTGAGGTCTGTCAGCAAAAAATCAACGATGAAATGAGGGCGGGTAGAACTCACTGGTACGCCTCGTTAAAAAAATTATTGGTACGTCACTCTCTGGTTGACAAGATATATTAATAAATTAAATTCCATATATACATGTATGAAATTTATGCGTCGTCCGCATTTTCTTATCTTTCAATTGTGTTTGTTGGTTGCTCTTTTTCCAGTTAACATTTGGTGTTTGATAATAAAAACAAGTGATTTCAATAAAATACCGGAAATTGACGTTTAGATACATGTCGAGTGACCTTCTTATATTTTTGGAATAAATACACGAGTGGCAAATCCGATTTCATGTGTGAATTTCAGGATTTTTTTATACACCCACAAAATGATGTAAATATTTAAAAAAAGTAAAACGAATCTATTCTTCTGTAAGATCTTTTTTCTGTTTCAAGATTTGTATTTATTTCAAACGATCTTTTTAATCTTGAAACTAGAAATAAAAATAAAATTTTATAGCCTATTTATTTGTTATTGATTTTTTATAATTAATTAATTAGATTTAATTGGCAATATGAGAACGAGTTCTCCAGAGAAATAGTTCAATTTAACTTATCTCGTTCAGCTATAGATTTTCTTAATGCATTTTTTTTAATGGTTTTTCATTTACCATTCTCTTCAGAAAATATTTGAAATAAAATTTCTTTTTTATAAAAAAAATCTTCTCTTTGCATATTTTTTCCAATCATCTGAATTTCTCCTGGACAGGAGACAAATTTTTTGTTTAACAATATTTACAATTATCTATATAAAAGTTCTTTTGAGTGTATATGTTTATCTGATTGAAGATGAGGGATACAATGAACTGGGCTGGATTTTATTTACTCTTACCTATCTATGTATATATATAGCGAGAAAGTATTGCGATCGGAGAAAAAAATCGATTTCGAGATTTCAAGGGAAATACACGTTTTGAGGTCCTTTGAGTCTAAAAAATACGTCTCACAAAATGGTCTGCGTGTGTGAACAAAATTTCACACAATGAAAAACGTACGAGGCTGAGATTTTATATTTAAGCTAGGTGCCTATGTCGCATGTTCCTCAAAGCTTTTAAATAAAATCAGTCAGAGTACTAATTGATGTTCTTTTTTAGTTTTTTTTTTTTCGATTTTCTCATTCTCGTTCGCTCTAACGATTTTGATTAAAATTCATAAATCAATTATATATTAGATTATCCTTGAAATGAACCTACCCAAAATTGTTTGGGGTCCACTTTATTGATGTACGTTTAATCATTTCTAACCTCCAAATAATGTGGGATATATTTTTTCTTTTTTTTTTATTAGTTAACTTAACCTCAATTCAAGTAATGCTAAATTCTGCCACGCCATCATGACGCGACACTCAATAGCCAATTAAAAGCCTGTCATGGCAAACATTTTCAGAGTATAATATAGAATAGATAGACTTAAATAGGTTAAATATTGAATTCTTGAGGATATGTTTAAGATTCCATAGTCTTTGAAAGGAGGGAGTAGCCTGGGGCTTAGTTTTTTGAAGGCTCTCGTGGTTCTCCCCAAAAATACAGTAAAATATTAAAATGTTAAATATTTGATTCAGCCCTGGGATCAGAGAAAGCGCCTGGCGACCTTACTTCCAGGTTAAAATAGTAAATACTCCCTTTAAAAGTTAATTTATAACAATTGCCCCTGTCTCAGAGGCCCATCTTCCCGTTCAGAGCAAAATTTATTTAAATTATTGACCACCAATAATTTAAATCTATTATGAAAAAAAATTTAAAAATTAAATTAAATTAAATAATCTATCTACTTACTTAGCTAAGAGAAAGTAATGTGATGTTGTGTCTCACCAGTCGACATATTTTTTCATCGTAATAAAAAGTAGCTTAAATTTCAAATTTGAGCTTCGAGAGTTTTTTGTTCCCATACATAAAGTTTCAGGAAAATCCCGACATTTTGCGTTTGCATGCTTATAATATGTAAGAGAATAATGTTGTTTTTACTATACTGGTTATTTAGTGTATCATCTGATTTGTTTTTAGTAATATTACTCACGCTTACTACACTTTTATTTGGGAGCTGTCTTCTTTTTCTTTCAACCATTAAAATTTATGCCGTCAAGATTAATTTTTTATTCCTTAATTATTTTCTGACTACGATCCACTTCAAATAGCTTTTACTCACTTATTTTTCTAATCTAATTTTTTATCTAATAATAACTCTGTGTGCATGTTTAATTGACTTGAGAATGTTTATACAGCCCGAGCCTAATTCATCGAATTCCCTTCCCTTAACCCTTGTGGTTAGCAGATGCCTTGCCTCCTTTGCGGCATTGCTCCAGCTCCTCGCGTCTGTCAATTGCAAAGCCATGCATGGTTTCTACCATGCAGATAACACTGATATGTATAAATAAAGCCAGGGGTTCATTCAGAGTCTTGGCATAATTCTTTAATCATGTTTCATAAGCGATCCAATTTCTCTCTCGAGTTAATTTTATCAAGTTTTATTGATTGCTCATTTGGAAGGATCTCAATTAAAATTCTCTTGCGTAAGATATTTGCCATTCCAGTTTTTATTCATTCGGCTTTTTAATGGTCAAATTATAACTCGATATAAACTTTCTCTAAAATAGTATTTTTCTAATACATGGCTATATTTCAATTTAATTAAAAGAGTAAAAACTCTGTGAACTTATCAGTTGTCTTTTAAGGTGACCGACATCTTGGTCGGCTCTAAAGCCCTACTGTAAAGAAACGGGGACATTTAATTTAGAAGGTTTTTCGACATCTATTCGATTTCTATGAATCAGATATAAATAAATAAATGTCTCGAAGCTGGCAATTTGAAGCCAAATATTATTTTATTAAAAATAATATTTAGCTTGTTTTATTAAAAATAAAATTGATTTCAAATTTTCGGCTTCGAGACATTTATTTATTTATATCTGATTCATATGAATCGAATAGATCTCGAAAAATCTCTGTAAAAACTTATAATTTTGTAGTTATTAATGAAAGAAGGAATTTTTTACTGAACTCAAGGTTTTCTAATTCAATGGAGACATTTAGAGAAGACGAGAAATAGAGAGAGAGAGAGAAGGAGTCATAGGCGGGGCCTTTCGCTCTCTTAAATGGTCTAGCTCTCCAGGAAGCGTCCGGGTTGGATAGATTAGATTGGATTAATAAAGCCTTTATAATATTTGAATGCTGATTTAAAGCTTTTTCCTTCACCTAAACATAATCTTAAAAAAAATAAAATAAAAGGAAATTTAAAATTTCCAATGTCAAAGCGTAAATAAATTAGAATTGTCTTGCATAAATTTTTTGAGAACCCTATCGGTGATGCGCCAAATGCTTTAGTAATATCAAGATAAAATTTGAAATAGCGGAACTATCCTGTCTAAAATAAATAGAAATTAGTTCGCGTTTGGTTCCTGGAATATAAGAAACCAAATGACCAATTCACTAATGGATTTTTCAATTAATTGTTTCAGAGTATGCCACTTATGCCCAGTTGTTAATTTCTAGGAAAATTTACTGAAGCAATGCATCGAAAAATTATGGAGTTGATCATATACGTTCTAGCAATCCAACAGGAGCGAGCTTATGGATCATCATTTCATTTCATTCAAATTTAATATCTCAAAGGAATCCGCGAGTTCAAAATAAGTTTGACGTCCTAAATTTAAAGGAAAGTGAATTAAATATATATCAAAAAAGTAATCCTTCCTTAATTAACTCTCCTTTGAGCTCTTAATAATCTTCAAATATATTTATTTTATAGGTCAGATTAAATTTGAAAAAACATGATTAAGTTAATTAAGGACCTTTTTAATTAAATATCAAATAACAAATAAAAAAGAAGAGGCGGTGCTTTGTTTTCATTAGAATCTAAATAATTAAACCTCTCGCAAGTTGGGTTTTCTTTTCATGCCGTCCATTCACATCGAACAAATGATCTCTCTCCTTTATTTTGAGATTCAGACTTGCCAAGAGATTGATTAGTCTACTTTTATTATTTGTTTTCTGACAGTTTTATAGCCCTCTCTGATGGACTTGGTTAAATATTCTTCCTCTTGATACATCTACACAGATTTTTAAACATCGTTAAATCTAGCCCCTCAGCTTATGCATTTATCGATTTGATAATATTTGTATTTGATATTCTCCGTTTTTATTTCTTTATATAAATTAAATAGAATAATAGGTAGAGTTGGATTTAAACCTGATACGCCCTTCAAACAAAGAGTTACCATAATTTCGTTCGTTTTTGCTTGTTTGAAAGTACCGAAATCACCAAGTCAACAATGGATTTTTTAATTAATTGCTCCAAAGCACCACGCCTGCCCATTTGTTGATTTCTAGAGAAATTTAACATGGTCCATTGTAGAAGAGCTCTGGAGCAATTGATCAAAAATCCATTAGTGTGTTTGTCATTTCGGTTGCATATCTTCCAGAAAGCAAAACAAACTATTTTATGCATTCATCAAATACATTTTTTTCTAATTTATTTTTATTAATACTTGTCCTTTCAAAAAAAAAAGTGGAACCGCTCTTGGAATTCTGGAGAAGTAGTCCCTTCACCTAGAAAAAGAAGTGGCGATTCATCTAAGATATATGGTATAATATATATATTTTAACTTGAAATTTAATTTTTTATTTCTCACAAGTATTTCGGTCATTTTTTTTGTAATATTTAAAATTGATCTTGTTCAACATTTACACTAGATTTTAGGTAGAGTGGGTTTTTAATTTATTTAATTTAATAGTTCACCACAAAAAATAATGACAATTAGGGAAAGAACCGCCTTAATTATGGCACTGGATACTCATACGCCCTAAAGCTCTTTTTTGGCACGTTAATTTGTCCCTTTTGTTTACAGACTTTGTTACTTGAAGAATAACCAATTATTCTCTTCCCTTGGAGTCAATTTTTCTTTTTTAATCATGATTAAATTGTTTTTGTCGTCTGATACCATTATGATATAAAAAATTATGTATCTTAAATATTCTAATTTTTAATTTTTATAAATATCCACTTTAGTTAGCTTTATCAATTTTACATGAAAAATTAATTAATGGAACTACGTCTTCTACTCCTAGTCTCTCCTAGACACAAGGCCTTCTATTCCAAAATGGAATGGTATGACTTCTCCGACGCCTTCAAATGTTCGCATGCACTGCCGACTTTTTTCTTGCTGCCAGGGTCATGTTTACTATTCCCCCCTCCCCTTCTTTCTCGTTTGTTTTTGTTCCTTTTTGAACTCCATTTTAGATAAAATCCAATCAGGATCCAATAACCTAATTTCAAATATTAGAGTTGGACACACCTATTTACTAGGTCGCAATCGATTGGAATTATCTTTGTATTTGCTCTGTCTCTTGATCTTTTAAATTATATTTTAATGTCACCTCGAAAATAATACTAGATTTTTAGAATTTATTTTTACTTTCTCTTATTATTTTTTATTTTATTTTTACTCTTTTTCGACTAAAGAGGAAGAGAAGAGATTTTAGAGTTTACAGATTTTCTATGTAGTTTTAAATATTTAAATATCGTTGGCTTCCGACGGGCGTTGTTCCTTGGTGCCACCCATCCGAGGTTCAGCACTGCCTGGCCTTGCTTGTTAACATTAAATTTTTTAATACCTTTTTCGACTTCTGAGGCGATTTAAACTTATTTATTTATATTAATTGTAGCCAATATAATAGAAATAAATTTTTGTCGCTCAGAACGGGAAACGACCCATTGACCTTTTCTTTACTTGAAGCGAAACCTCTACCTCTGCTCCAAGAGAAAAGGTCTGTTTATTGAACTTCTCATGTTAACATTTTTTTGGCTATAGGAACATAAAGAGACTTTTGAATTAGCGACCAAAAATTTTTTATTTAAAAATTTCGATATTAAAAAGTAGTAAAATCCTAATTAAAATAAATTTTCTTAAGCTTCGAAAGTCTCAATCAAAAATTTTTATTTAGATTGCCTTAGGATTGTTGCTTTCTCTTCCCAGAAACTGTAAATGAGAATTCCTCAATTATCCATAAGAAAAAACTTTACAAATCTCGTATTTTTTTAATCTTAAGCCATGTAGACTTAAAATACTCTTATAAATTTACAAATTATACAGGCATATTTACTTCAATTAATTTAAATAAATTTTCATTGTACTACCTGAGATCCGGACGCACATCCCTTGTCTTTTAAAGTAATCAATAGTAACAATTTCAATAGCTCTATCTTCTCAGCCTGGGGCTTAAGAAATTCTTAAATTCCAATTTATTTATTTAATCTGACGTTTAGTTATTGAAAAAAAGAGGCGAATAACATCAAAAACTTCTTTAGTTGAATCGACCTAATTTGTTACTTGTTCAAGATGCTCAAGATGAAACGATCTGATGAATGCTTAGGTGTTCTTCCTTGTTATTATTATACTCACATAAAGTTGCATAAGTGCAGGCGTGGTCTCCGTTGTTGAGTCATTTCTATTTTGTTTAGGTATTTATATTCTCGTAAGAGAATCGGATACAATTATTATCTAACCTCAGTCAGGGTCGAATCGACTCATTTTAAATTTATAATAATTCTTCTAATTATGGAATAATAATAATAATAATGGAATCTCTCTGAGATTGTTAATATAAATAAAACATTCTGATTAGAATCTTTTCCTTTTTCTTATTAAATTTACGCTAAAATATTATTCTTCGATAGAGCTCATTCTCAAAGATTCCGTCTATTTGTTTTTTAATCCACTTTTTTCTCAATAGACTTTTATCTCTATTTGAAAAAATCTGGTGTGACTAATCTCATCACACAACTTTCTCTTACCTGCTCAGATAAGAGAAAATAATATGATGTTCAATCATATCAGATTTTTTGAGTCGACATGTTTTTTCTTTCCAAATCATCACTCATGATAATCAGCAGAGAGGTAAATACTGATCCCACAAATTTTTTATATAAATATAAAAAAAAATTTACTTAGCAATTAAATCTTATAATCTCTTATCAAACTCAATTAATTTTAATTATTTCTTTTTTTCAGTGCAATAATTTCTTATATAAAATTCTTGTAAGTTAGCTGTTTGCCGTTCAGAAATTACAAAAAAGGAGAGCAAATTAACCAATATCCAAATGAATAAAATTCCCAAGTAGTGAAATGTCTGAAATGAGTATAGGAAATCAAAGAATATAACTTTTTTTTTATTTTTAACATAGCATAGAATTTTTTTTTAAGTATCTCGGCATCTGAGGCCATATTGACATTAAACGATATATATAATATTTTTTACTTTACAGTTATCCAGACATATTTACTCATTGATTTACCAGTATATAAATTTTTAACCAGCTGCCTGGGATCCGAATCCCCCCCCCCTTTGCTTTTAAGGTTACCAATATTGACAATGTCAATATCTTTAACCTCTCGGTCACAGGGGGGGGGGGGGAATTGCCAGACATATATCGCATCGATATGATTGTAGGAACACATGCGCTCTTTCAAGAAGAGGTTACGTACTATGACTTAGGATTTGTAGTAGCGG
>JAAAKE020111907.1:0-16619 GCA_010014785.2 Anisolabis maritima
AGACTTACAAGGAGACTATGTAGAAAAATAAAAATAAATTTGAAGAAAAAATGTCTTATATCTTTGTTAGGTCGGAAGCTTTTCAGACCATCCTCGTATATATGGAGATCTCTCCATAAATGTCAAGTTTACTTTTATAAACGAAAATTTTAAAAAATCCAAATAAAAAGAAATATAATATAAACTCTAAATAATAATTTTTCCGGATTTTAAGTATAGTTTTCCTCATATATTTGGCTTCGTGATTGTACACTATGGCATGTTGGACAATAAATTATTTTAAATTTTTTGAACTACCATAATAAAAGTTTTATATGTTATTTAATAGTCATGAAGAGAAAGAAAAAAAATTTATTCAAATGGTATTAAAAATGACAACTTTCAGAAATTAAAACCCAGTGCCGAGTTAAAAATTTAATAATTAATTTCTTTTCTTTTCTATAATAATTTATTTTAATTTTGATCTAAAACATTTTGTTGGTTCTGAAAAATAAGAATATTAAAAATTCTTAGAATTTAAAAAATAAAAAAAAAATGGCCAGTTTTTAATTAGTTGGCATCTCTTATTCATTGTTTAAAAACAAAATTGAATACTCAAAACAATTTCCAATCAGAGCTTTTTTAAACAATGAATGTCTGAGCGTTAAAGCGATTGTTGTGTTTAAAAAAAAAGTTTTTTTCAAAGAATATGCAATAATCGAAGTCATGCGAGTTCACAAGCTTTTAGCGATTTTTTTAATTCAAGTTTAATGAATGAATCAAAGCGATTAATGGATCATTGGTCACCTGTAAGCTATGAGCAATCTGCCGTATATAATAAATGTCGAGGTCGTTCAACACTTGAGGCCTTTGTGCGTTACCGGCACATGATGATGCTGGGGTAGATGATGATGATTTCCTATCCCGGAGACTTAAAGCCGCCAACGGTGGGAAACATGACTCCATTTTCATTAATATACACTAAGTAAATCACATTTATTTTGTAATTGAAATAGAATAAAGAAACCACGTGTGGCTCGCTAGAGCGATTGCCACTCACTGAGCAGTAGGTCCCCTGAGGTCCAAGCATAGAACAAATAGCGACGATCGCTGCGCTCTCTAGCGTAGGACCTCAAATGTTTCTTGAATAGGGATCACAAAGAACATATATAATGAAAGGATCGAAAAGTACCAAAGAAAAAAATCCTTTTAGTTTTTAAAGAGTCTATATTAAAATTGATTAGTGAATTTCTATGAATAATTTTTCCCTCACAAATTGAAAATTAAAAAAAAAAAATTATTATTTATGAGTAGATAGAGGAATTATATACAGGTAATCTTTAGAGTATATCTGATATTGCAATACAAAAAAATGTAAACATTATTATCAGATACTATGGATTTCAAAAAAAAAAAAAAAAAGGGACAAAAGCTATATTATGTTACATCTCCTAGTTATCCATAAAAATTAAATATAAGTGTTTGTTCAATTTCCTTTGAGACGGATAGTATTTCATATATGACAGCTCAAGGTCACACACTTGAGGAGTACATGAATGGCGAACATGAGCTGCCCGAGCTCGAATTGACATTTCTTCCAACCTTCTTATGTGAGTTTTTCCTTCCACACTTCAATAGACGTTAGGCCATACGACTAGCTGGTCTTTTTCTCAGGCATATTTTTTACAGCATGTGTACACAATTGTGCCGATCCCGACTCCGGGGGCGAAGTATTTTTTTATTTAAGAGAAAGTAAAAATATTGTCAGTTGCCTAGCCAGATAGGCGCTCTGTGCCTTGAACTTGTTATTATTCGGATCAGTCATTTGTGTCAGGAACTGACTCAAAAGAGTAGCTTTCATGGGAATATTACTGGGATGGGTCCCCGTTACCTTCCCCAGAAGAAGGCACTAAGAGTTGGATAAATCATTGCCCTGAGGTAGATTTGAACCTGAGTTGTCTTCAACTCAGGATTAAAAGCTTAGGTGCTTTATCCTCTCAGCTAATCGCCTCCTCAACTTGTTATAATATATATAGTATATATATATATAATAATATACTTGTATTATTCGAAATAAATCACTCGAGGCGCAGTACGTATTTGATGCTTCACGCAGAGACAAGGGTCTCTGCTCCCTGAAATTCCCGTTATAAGATATAGCTTTATATATTATGCATTTGAAAATAATTATTAAAATCTGATTTATTATTTATATATCAACTCAATATACATAATATTATAAAATCGAACTTTGATTGCCTGTTCACAAAATTCATGTGCAAATCCTTCCCCATGGATTCCCCCCCTCCCCTGACACATTCATCAAAAATAAAAATATAATTTTATAAGGTACTTAAGTGAATAACTTTTTTACATTAAAATAAAAAAGCCGCCCTCTTTCAAGATTTACATTAGATTTAATATAATATAACCAACAGCAATTTTTATCCGTTAAATCGAGGATTCGGGATATCTATTAAACAATCCATTTTTTACGATGCAAAGAAATGAATATTCATATTCATATTTTAATGCCTTTTGTCCATCAATGTTTTTAAATGGCCTGGCCTGGCCTTTCCCTTTGAAAAGAGATTGCTGGCTTTTTTATTACTATACTGTATTCAATCCGGTTGATTATAAACAGAAAGGACTGAAGAAGGCACGAGCCAGTCAACATTATGATATAAAGCCTAATATGTTTGGAGATTATATTAGTAAAAAACTATTAATAAAAAGATTATATTTTTATTTTACATTTCAACTAGTCATTTAAATCATTCCCGTAATCGTACTCTTATTTTTGAATTTTCTAAATATTTTTCTGAAAAATAAGTTTACTGAAAAAATATTAATCCAGAAAATAATTTATGAAGAACTTTAAAATAAAGTAAATTTCTTGATTGAGTCAATATTTAGAATCAAGTGGAGAGTTTATCCAAGATTAAACCCATGGGTTGAAATTCCAAGTAAACTTGGGAATAAAAAAAAGAGTAAAAATGGGGAGGGCAAAAAGAGCTTGACAAGATGCAATACAAGAAAGCCCCAAACTTATAAAAAAAAAAGTGAGATAACATTTTAAGAAGAATCATACGGATAGATCTCAATTTTTTTATAAATTTAAATTTAAAAAATTGTGGAAAAGACTAGTAATTTAGCAGTTAATCGAGAGGCCTCACATTTTCAGTGCCTAAGAAGTAAATAATGTATGGACTTAAAGAATTACAAATAATCCTAAATGAAGAGGCATCTACCAAGATATTATCTTCTCAGGAGTGGGTTAAATGACCGTTTGTCTCCTGGGAGTCAAACCTGGAATCTCTAGCCTATCCAGGGCATCGATGTGCCTCCTTTGCACCAGATCACCGGAAACTCGAACCCATCAGCATTCACAGCGATGCCCCCCGAGTTCGACTCGCAGGGCCTAAAGATTACATGATTTACCAGCAAAAATACTAACAAAAAATGTTAAATAAAACTATGACTTAGTCAAGTCCTCTTCGAATATTATTATTATTAATTAAAATTATTAAATATTAAAATTAAAGTTCCCACCACCGGCCGAGAGATTAGAGATCCTGACGTCAATATTGATAACCTTCAAAGTCAAGGGATGTGAGTTCGTATCTCACAGAATTTATTTGTACCAATTGGCATAATTGTCTGGATTATTATATTCTATATAATATATCATTTAAAGCCTAAATAGCCTCAGAACCGAAAAGGCTAAAAAAAAAATAAATAAGTATAAAATAAGTCTCGGATATAATTAAAAAAAAAAAAAGTTTAATCAAGGACATAAAGGTAAATTCATACATTATTTAATTTTTGATAAAGATGAGTGAAAACATTAGGCTATTCGAATTACTAAATTAAATTGCTGTTGACGAATTAATGCTTTCTTCAATTTTCTCATTTACCAGCTTAAAAAAAAAAATCATTTTTTTTTTTTGAGGTTTGGTCCCAATAACAATAATATCAGACCAAGGAAATAAGACTATTTATAGAAGTGTATTTTAAAATATTATAGGTAGTTTCATTATCAAGAGATGCACGATGATTGGCCTCCAATAATTAACTTTTTAAAACACCAGATTTGTAAACTTTTTTTTTAAACTAAAATATGAAAAATGTTATATTGGCTTAAACACTGTCTTCTGAAGGATTAATAAAGTAATACTAAGCTTCATATAATATATATATATATATCATGGAAGTATTCCAATATTTCTAATGAATAACTCGATGTTAATAAATTTTAATAGCTGCCAAGTAAAAACAAGTCAGACACAATACACATGAAGTCTGTCTAGCAAGATTATTCCTGAACATCTATGACTGGTCTTAAAAGAAGAAAAAAAGATGATGGGATATATGTTAACGACTGGCGACTCATAAAAAATAACTTTTTAAAGTGACAATTTTATTTTATTTCAAACATCTGCTGGGTGATCAAGAATACTACAGATGCAAAAAAATTAACTAATAAATAATTATAATTTTAAATGGGTCCCCATATTTCAAATAATCCAAAAGGAAGATATGATTTATAAACTGATGGATTTAGGATTTCATATATTATTTTAAGTTAGCTGGACCCTCTGATTTCGAGGGAAAATTCCTAGTCGACTTTTTTCTCTTTTTGCTCTAAAAAGAATCTGTTTTTTTTTTTTTTTTTTTCTCAAATTTAAATAATAGATTAGTAGTCAGTTGTTGTTGGAGGCTGATAAGGAATAAGGCAGATTCTTCTTAGACAAAATTTATTGGCCCATCTTCAGTCACTTGGCTATGGCTCATGGCCCAAAGTGGTCATGAGTAGGTATATATGATGTAATGTATGTATATATATTCTTTTTCTTTTATAGTGAGTGTCGTATGGTGACATGCGAGTAGATTTTAATAATGACCATTATTATAATATTTAGGTGAGGTAAAGAGCTGAAGATTTAGTAAAGAAAAGATAAAGAGCCTGGCAGTTAGTTTTATTTTTTATTTAAAAAACCCAAAGCGACGTTTCAGTCAGCTATGCCCGAGATTTTGCCGAGAACCACGGCCTCGTCAAATTCATTCCAAATGGTATGTCTGTCTGTCTGCCTGCCTCTCTCTCTCTTTGTGTGAAAACGAGATTTCTCAAAAAGGTAAAAACGTTTGATGCTTAGATTTTATATTTAAGCTAGGTACCCACGTTTTTAAGTTTTTTGTGATTTTCTCTTAAACTACTCAAAAATATTGATTAAAATGGCGGTATATATAATAAATTAGATAATCTTTAAGAGTTATTAATCATTTTACACTTTAATATTTAAAGGATTATCTACACATTGGTCCATGGTGGGCCACTGCGCACCTCGTTTGCGCAAGCTGCTTTTCCCTTATTTCTTTTAAAAGAGCCAAATTATATTCCCTTCAATTCGCTAAATTAAAAATCTTCCAAATATTTTCTTTTCATTTAAACTACTAAATATTCTCGAATAAAATAAATTTTCTTACTTTTATCTTTCGGAAAACAAACGAAATACGTGACATATGAAATTCTCATTTATTAAATAAAATAAATTCAAGAGGGCTGTACATTAATCGGTTACCTAGAGAGCACAACGCCAAAAATCTGGTGTGAAAGCACATCATTCAGCTTTCTCCTTACTTTAGCTAACTGAAGTTGTGCGTTTAGTCAGACGAGGTATTTTCTTTATGGAGTAATGGACGGAATTTTTATCTTTCCATCTCAGGTCACTTAATTATTGGATTTTTGTATCAAAAAGCTATTCCTTTACAAATCTTTCATGATGTTGAGTAGTTAAACACAAATGTAAATTTTTAACATGTTCTTATTAAAATTATAAAAATATTTATTCTAATGGGCCATGGGATGTGTGTAAATAACGACTAAGAGTTCCTATATGTTATTCGTTCGTTTTTGTTTGCTGGAAGATAAGCACCCTAGTAATAAATTTTTCGACTAATTGCTCCAGAGCTCTTCTAGGGCAGATCTTTCATGCACAGTTGTGAAATTCCCATAAAAATTAACAACAGAGCATGTGTAGTCTACTCTAGAAGAGCTGTGAAGTAATTAATTGAAAAATTTGGTGGGTTGTATTCTTTCCAGCAAACAACAACGAACGAATTTATGTACCGCAGGCTGAGATTAGAATTGCTTCTTCTTTCCGTTCTATCGTGATTTTATCTCCTACCCTGATACAATAGTCAGCTTGTTTGGTCTTTTGGTTAGAATTTTTTATGTCAACCGTGAATCATATGAAGAATATGCAGCTAAAATTCTCTTCTAACAGCTGATCTTAATAAAAATTTTGAATATTTATATCATTTAATCCAATAATTAAAAAATTTCACATATTTTTAATATATTAGATTTGACGCTCCTCATCCTTCTTTTGAAACATACTCTAAATTGTTTACATTAAATTAAATTATTCAAACCTTTTAAAGCTTTCTTTAAAATATATCAGAGCTATTTTTGTCTCTAAATTCTCACTTAAATAGAATGTTTAATTTTCTTTGTCAATAACCCCTTTATGCCAAATAATCTGGTAGTAGGCAGTAGTTGACCATGAAACACAATAGTTAATGGGTGTTTATGTTCATTTCTTTTATTTTCCTATTCATTTTCTTTGGATAATTAATTTGCTAATCTTCATTGTTATTTTAGCTTAGTTAAATATGTACATTTTTTCTAGACAAATGTGAATGTATTTGTTTTAATTTTCTTTTTAAAATACAAAAAAAAAAAAAAAAAAAAAACTAATGAATATGATGAGTTAAGGGTCAAAGAGTAAATTAAAAGTTGTTTAAATTTATTCTTAGAAACAGTAAAATCTCCTCAAACTAGTTTTTTTTTTTTTTTAAACACGGAACATACTCTTTTTATCCAAGATTTTGTTTTTATTTTTTTTTGCAAATTTCCTTTAGGACAAGGGATTTATCAATGTAGTACATAATTTGATTTACTATTTGGTGATAATATTTCTGGCCAGTTTCAAAATTCCCTCCAAATTTCCCTTTGAAGAGGGCAGGAGGACACCTCCCTTCTTTTTACATCTTAGGAATTCCGAGAGCGGTCTCATTATAAATAGGAAAATAAGAATTTATAAATTAATTTTTGAATAATTATTGTTCAAAACCAAATTTTTTTTAAAAGTCTTTCGGCATCTGAGGCTATTTAGACCCCGTCCTTATTTATTTATATTATTTGGTAGCCAATATAATTTTTGTCGCTCAGGAGGGGAAGCGAACCACTGACCTTTGTGAGACGAAACCTCTCCCTCTGCACCAAGGGTCTCTGACCCATAGACAGACCATTTTGTGAAATCCATTTTTTTTAGATTCTGAAATCAAATGTGTATTTACGTTGAATTCTCGACATCAATTTTTTTTTGCGATCTAACCTATATATTACATATAAAAGGTAAGTTTTCGGTAGGAAAGTCTTTATTTAAGAATTTCATTATGTCCTTTTAGGAGATTCAGGGTTTAAAAGAAAAAGGTGGTCGATTGAATCAGAAAACAAGCAGTCAGACAAAAATGTCTATTCAGAAAACAGAAGAATGAGAAGGTAGAAAAGTATACGGTCAGATAAAAATTTAATTTCAACAATGATAAGAATATGTGGCGGAAAAATAAGAGACGATAAAAAAAAAGGTCGAATGAAAAATCTTATATCTTTACTGCCTTCATGGCCGACGTATAATCGGATGTATTCGCCTTGAAACCTATTTTGCCACCCTTAATGTGGGAATTCTATTCTATTATTGAATTAAGTAATTAGTAAAACGAGAAGCTTAGTGAAAGTGCAAAATGGCAAATTTGTGACAAGTATAACAATTGGCAAACGGAGAGAGAGTGAAATTGGGGGGAATAAGGCCTAAAGGCCAGGGCAATTGTCCAGTCAGGTCAACCGGTCGGTCGTTCAGCTCTCTTCTAATTCTCTTGGCGCTTTTGCCAGCTGATTTCGCCAAGAACACAGGGAAATTTTCTTCAGAAAGAGAATTCCTAGCAGGTGTGCCAGCCTGCTTTTGTTTATTTATCATTATTAAGATAATGATAGACTTTTATATTTAGAAAAATTTCTTATTTGGTGAAGAAAAAAATTGATAATTAAACTATCATCATGAATGCTTATTTATATACTATGAGTAGCAGAAGGTTTTGGACAAGCTCTATTTTTTGTCTCTCTTAAGGGATTATTTTATGGCTTAGGAAAAAAAAAAATGAAATTTATATACTCGTATAATAAATAATCTCATAAAAAAAAAAAAAAAAAAAAAAAAAAAACAAGAAAAAATCTTTTAACATAGTATTTTTATGAAAATTTAAAAAATAAATAGATACTAGACATTTCAAAAGTAAATGGACAATGTTATTTTTTTAATCTTAGTGTATAATTAGGAGAGTTAAATAAATTCCAATTCATAATTGTTAACGTATTATGAAATTTTTATGTACCTCTCCAAATTAAGCAATAAGATAAAAAAAGATAGCGTTTGTTCAATTGTCTTTGAGACGAGTAGTATAATAAATAAGTTTGAACAAATCAAAATGCAGCTAGGTTATCTTTCTTTATTAATTTACTATTATATGCTTTTAGATCTAGCCATCATCAGAGCTACAAAAATACAAGGGGGGTCTGAAAAGTTTCCGATCCATAACCTTCGTAAACAATTATTTTGCAGAGAAAGACGTCGAGTACTATTAGGACGGGGAAAGAGATGGGAGAAGTGTGTAGACTTACAAGGAGACTATGTAGAAAAAATAAATTTGAAGAAAAAATGTCTTGTATCTTTGTTAGGTCGGAAACCTCAGTCCACCCTCGTATAAAAAGAGTTATTAGAATAGCTTGTCCCAAAAGCAAAAGTCTAATAAATTTTTAAAGAAAGATACATTAGCTGCATTTTGATTTGTTCAAGTATTAAATAGAAAAACGACTATAAGAATATATTAAAAATTAATTAGAGAAATTTTACCTTTAAGAGACAAATACAAATAGGAGTTGAACAGATGGTAGATTAGGTTAGGTTTAGGAGGTTGCCGCCCTCCATTGGGGAGGCTCACAGATGGTAACTCACCTAAAAAAAAAAAAGAAAATAAATAAATTAAAATTATTTATAAAAAATAAAAATAAAACTGTGTAAAAATTTAATAATGATGATTGTAGTATATAGGCTACATTGTTTGAATTATATCGCCATCGACAGTTTACCACATTTTCGCACTAGAGGCGAGGGCGATTCAAACGATTCCTCCCCCCTCCCCCTCCACTCCTAAAATGAACATTTTTGTCAATTAATATATATATACACGAACTCATACAACAATCGTTTTTCTGTATTTAATTTAATATTAAATATAGATTTGTCCGGCCTACGTTCATTGCTATTTTTTTTGTCTTTTCGGCATCTGAGGCATAGACATTAATCGTTATATAATTGTTTTTGTGATATTAATTATCCAGACATATTTATTTAAATCAATTGATATCCAATCATTGTTGTTTATTAAAATGATATTATGTCTTGTATATCCACAAATATATATAGAAACATTACATTCATTATCCCCCCCCCCCCCCTCCAAGATTTAAGACTGGATACGCCAAAGATTATGGAGTAAATAAATTGAGTCAGATTGAGGGGTAAAAAAGTAAAAAAATAATAAAATATTTAATTTCAGACCAATAAATTTAATAATGTTTTAATCAAGATACAAGATAATTTAAGGGTAAAATCAATTTAAGAAAAATTTCTGCTATATATTTATAGGATTCCCCAAACTACGACCCGCTGATAAAATCAAATCGGCGTTTTACTAATATATCTTAAATTATATCCATTTTTGGGATCATAAGAACATAGTTTTCCAAGAATGAAATAAATACATAAAATCAAAATAATTTAAATCAAATGAAAAAATATGGTTGACCAAAAAAACTGAGCCCCTCGTCCTATTTCTGCTATGCCCAAGGACAAAAAGTTTGGACACCCTTGGAATAGATTAAAAAAATAAAACAATTCTTTTCTATTTTATTATTGATCCTTACAGGATATTGCAATAGGAATCTTACCAGCCATGAGTTTATAAAAAAATAATTTCCTTAGTATTAAACCATAAATAAATAGTAAAACTTCTATAAACTTCCTTATAGCTTTCCTCTTGAAAAAAAAAAATAATTTTAATTTTTTTTTTTTAAACAAGAATCTCATCAGCAATGAATTTATAAAAAAAAATTAATAAAATTTTAATGGGAATAAAATAAATAAATTATATAGATAATCAGGTTAAATGGGGTTCAGAGACCTTCACATATCCTATCCATCACGATCTTGAATTTTGCAGTTCTCCCTTCACTTTCAGGCTTATAACCTTCAATTGTATACACTCCCCAATAAGTTTAAGATAACGATCTTTATTTTTTGAACTTTTTTAGCTTGGTACTTATGATCTTAAGACATTTTATGATCCCAATAAAAGAAGTAATGTCGAAGGTAACACCTGAGTCTCTATTTACGTCAAAAAAAGAGAAAGATGAGCCGGATATATGGGTCATCGCAACAAAATAATTACTTGTATTTTCGAAAGTGATAAGAATTATGCAATTATGTTACAAAGATATGACCCGTTTTGTTAGATTGACCATTCAATTTTGAGCGAGCATGTACAGTTTTTTAAAATATTTTTGACCGTCCTGTTGTTTTAATAAAAATGTCCCATTTTTCCTAAATGTTGCAAATATAATTAATTTGTTTATAACAAAATCAGAGAAATATTAATAAAAATTAAGAACTTTTAAATATATTGTAAAAAAAATATTTAAATAAAATATATAAAGAAAATTTTTATTTATTAATCAAAAGGAGCTTCAGCAACTAAGACTATTCGCGAATTTTATTTTTTAAATTACATTAAAAAAATTTTCAACTATCAATGACTTTTTTGTCAATAATTAAAATAAAATTATTTTTTTCCACTAAGTAGAACTACATTTAAATATTAAAATTTAGGTATTTTTTCACCCTGTTCCGTTTTCATCTCTCTCATGTCCCGTTTTTGAGTCACCCTACATTTTGCGATTGAAAAATACGTAATGAAACGATAAATTGTAGGTTTATGAACATATCAAGTATTATAAATTGTACCTATATTTTATTCTAATTCAGATATAAATTTTTGAGATACAGTGACAGACTTTCTAATATAACAATAGTTATAGATGTCTATTAGTGTGTCAGGGGCATTCATTTGCCTTTTTTTTCTTCCATTCAAACTTTATTTATTAAACGTTTAAATAATAAATAAAATTAGCACTCATCTTCAATTCATCTTATAAAATGTATGGAATTTAAAATCTAACTCGTCTATAAATCTGGAAAAATTTGTTACAAATGTCAAGGATATATAAATTCAACTAGAGAATTAATAGTTGGGTTTCATTCACATAAAATTTAAGGATTTTTTGGCATCTGAGGCCATTTAGATTCCGCCCATGTTTATTTAAATTAAATAATTTAAATAAATTTTTGGAGTGGAAGCGAACCATTGAGCTTTAGAACTTGAAGCGAGATGTCGCCCTCCAAGAAACAGGTCATTTAAGGAATTAAATAAAAGACTTATTTTCGAATTGAAATATTTATTATCCCTCTGTTGACATTTTCGGAAACTAAGCGTCATTCAGGTAGCAAAAAAACATTTTCAAGCCTTCTACAATCGACATGAGCAGCCTCAAATGAATATTTGTTTTATAATAGAAAAAAGAAAAAACCCAGTCATCCAGTATTGTTTTGTGAGCTCTCCCTTACTCGAAAAACCCCAAATTTTCAAAATATTAATTAAAGCTTTCTCTCTAAGTTAAATATATCAACAATATAAATTTATATTGTTGAACAAAATCATCCGGCTTAGAAAAAACCCAAATCCCATGTCGTCCCATGTAAAAACGTCTCAGGGTGAATTTAAAGAAAATAATTTTAAAAAATTGGTAAAAACAAAAATAAAATTTGAATGGAAAAAATGAAAATTTTTTAAATGAAATTTCATCTAAAATTATTCTAAAATTTCTTTAAATAAAACCAAAAAGTGTGTCTCTTATCTCTCCTCCCATTTGCTTTCACTCTATATAGGGGACAACAAATTCGAATTCATTCACAATTTTTATAATGTGATGATAAATGAGAAATGATAATTTATAAAAAAATTTTATTAATGAGGAGGGAAATAAAATTGTCACTTTTTTTGAAAATAAGTTAATTAACTTCGAAAACATTATTGTTTAAATTTAATAATTTGGACCACATGGGATTTGGGTTTTTTCTAAGCCGGATGATTTTGTTCAACAATATAAATTTAATTATATTTAACTTAGAAGACTGTAGAAGGTTTGAAAATGTTTTTTTACTACCTGAATGACGCTTAGTTTCAGAAAATGTCATCAGAGGGATAATAAATATTTCCATTCGAAAATAAGTCTTTTATTTAATTCCTTAAATGATCTATTTCTTGGAGCAGAGGGCAAGATCTCGCTTCAAGTTCTAAAGGTCAATGGTTCGCTTCCACTTCAAAAATTTATTTAAATTATTTAATTTAAATAAATATGGGCGGAATCTAAATGGCATCAGATGCCGAAAAAGATTTAAATTTTATGTGAATGAAACCTATTATTATGCATTAGGTCTCATTTTTCTGAAAATATATTTTGGGTATTCTGTTTAGTGGCCAATTTTTTACGAATGCTCCTAGCTTTAGATCTTATGTCTAATTAATTGCAAAGGGCATAGTTCTATTGTTGACTCTTCTTTGATCATTTAAAAAAAAAAACTAAATGTCGTTGGGACTCCAAGTACTTATTAATAAAAACAATAATGATATCAGGATATCATGACTAACTTCAGACGAGATATACGATTGTTTTAATTTTGCAAAGTGATTCATGATCTAAAGGATATGGTGTCCTTCCATTCTCCTCCTCAACGATAAAATTTATTTAAAATGTATTGGCCACCAATTAATTTAAATAAATAAATATGAACCGGGTCTAAAAAAATTGCAATCTTAAGAAAGGCTTAACCGATCCATGAGAATATAGACAATTAACATGTAACCCAGACCATATCTCGCACCAAATGGAAATTATCCTTTTAAGCCATCAAATCTTCTCTAGAGTGAACCCACTCTTCCTTTCTCAAACGTCCAATTAGAACATCTCCTGTTCGATTATCGTTAATATCATTTATCTACTTAAAAACTTCTTCATGACTCCTTTATAGAGAATTATTACTCTACTTTTCCTCTTAAGATACTCTGGTTCATTATGTTATATTTATTAAAAGCACTTCAAATTAATTATTTCAAAATATACAATGATTAAGAACAATCAACTAGGGGAAGTTTTTAAATAAATATCGGTAGTGGAATTACTTGATAGACTCAATATTCATATTCATATATAAGCATTATATAAAATAATAATGGATTATTTTTAAAGTAGAATAATAAAAGCCTGACATCATAGCAAAAACATGGCCAGGATTTGTTCACTTTATAGTTGTTGACCTTTCTTTTCGAGACTGATACATATCTCCATTGCGAGTCTATTGTTTGATATCGTGTCTTTTTGCTATTTATTCTATTTATTTTTTTAATATATAAATAAAATTATTGATTAATTTTTTTTAAGCAAATTCATATATTTGCAATTTATTTTTTAACTATTAAAAATGTTAATACTATAATTATTACATGAATCGTGTTTCTACAAAAATTTTTTCCCCGCAAAATATATTTATTATATTCAAACCAGGACAAAGGCGAGGGGTACTGACATCTTTGAAGAAGGAATAGGGATGAAGGGGATGAAATTTTTTACAGTCATCTGATTTCCTTACTATTTGTTACATTTTACAAATTTTATAAAAGTTTTTTCTTTAAGACCCTTGTGGAGAGATAGTTCTGGTTTATTAAAGAAAAATTAAATTGAATTTCAGGTAATAAAGAGACGGAGTTGCTGAGTGTCCCGTCCTTTGGAAGGGAAGTTAGCATTCTCTTGCAAAGTTTTAAAGGACTTAGATATTTGTCGGCGTGCTTAGAATGGTCCCCTACTTAAATAGGACATCCTCCCTATCATATATTAATTCAGATCGAGTGGCAAATCTGGTTCTTGGAATTTCTGATGGGGGGAGGAATTAGAAAATTTTATGAGAAGTATGGTGAGTGGGGTATTGCCATCAAATCACTTTTAAAGATAACCTGATTATGAAATTAATTTATTTTATAGATACATTTGTTATGTAATTTTTTTATTGTATTGGTCTAGAAGAATAAAATAAATAATTTTAATTTTTTATACATATAATGGGGGGAGGGGGGGGGGATAATCCTTCAACCACCCTCCCGGAGCTATCGGCTATGTCGAGTGGTAATAGATAAATTAGGTGGATTAGAGAAGCAAATAAGATTAACTTCACAGAGGATCCATAAATGGAGACCGATTGGGTTTGAGGTATATGTAAGTCTTCATGAAGGAAGCCTTATTCAGCCGTATTACCCCCAAATTTTTAAAATCAAAAATAGTGACTTGTTAGCACATTTTTTCATTTAATGAGTTATAATCATAAATTTTAAAATTCATTTTTTTTTTTAAATTATCATTTAATAAATTTAATTGCGTTTAGAATTCCCAGAGCCCATGAAAAATTTGTTGAACTTATGAATATTTCGTGATACAGAAATAAAAAAAAAAAATAATAATAATAATAATAATAATAATATTAAACTTGAAGTAATATTTGAGAATGATGCAAGTACAGACAGCGAATGCCTTTTGCAGTAAGTCACGAACATGCCAATTTATAACTGAAAGTAATAATGTCAAAGGGTTATGACTTTAAATTCCTTTCATAAAGGGAAGAAAAAGAAAAACATCAGGGAGTAAATAATAAATAGGAGAAGGGAGAAAAAAATCGATTAATATATTAATAATAAAAATTTCAAGATTACGATCCGTTTGCATTTTATTTTATCAATATTAAATTTTAAGATTTTGTTGCCCAAGTTTTTACCTTCTGATTATTTGATGACCTAATGTTGGAGATTCTGGGTTCACCTTGTCAACCTGTGAAGTGTGGATTCCAATAAAAGATCATAACTATTTTTTTATTAGTAAGATAATGGAATGTTTATCTTAAATTCCTAAGACACATCTCGAATAAATAAGTCAGTTGTAGCCTACTCCCTTCTAAGAGTACTTCATTGAATGAGAAAAATTTTTCAACCTTTCCAGAATTGCCTATGGGCTCTGTGGGAAAGAACTCCATTAATCCATATTCACTTAAATTAAATTTAAAAAAAAATTCTGTGACATTCTATTTCAGAACAAAAGCATGATACATACGTCACATGTCTGAGAGATTAGAGAGACATTGTCGATATTGATAATCTCAAAAGCCAAGTGACCTGGGTTCGGATCCCAGGAAGATCGATGAAAATTTATTTAAATACTAATTGGTATAAATAATATTTGGATAATTCGTAACGTATATAATATAATATTAAAATTGTTTAGAGTTTATATTGCCGAAAAAACTTAAAAAAAAAAAAAAAAAAAAAAGACATTCTATTATTTAAAAATTAATGTTTTTGTCTTTCGGCATTGGAAATATTTAATCTAAGAGCAATGACCTTTTAACTCACTTTTATTCATTTTTTATCGGAGTAAATATTTTTTTAAATGTATTTACGCAAATAACAATATAAGAAAGGAGGTTGTGAATTGTTTTGTTGCAATTAAAATATTTTGTTGGTTAAGCGGGATTAAATAAGGTTAAACTTAGGATAGATAGCCTCTTGAATATATTAAGTACGTATATTATTATGATAATTTATAAACATACATAAACAAACATGAAAAATGATTAAAATAAATTAATAAAAAACCAATAAATAATGATTAACCAATAATTCCAGTTTGGCCTACGACCTTGAATTGAATTGATGTGAAAAGAGCTTCTAGCAGTATCGGTAGAGTTAAGCAAGGCCAGGGAAGGTTAAATAATCACGACAAATATATCATCATTTTTCCCTAATTACATGGTGTGTTTATTTTGAAAGGTATTGTTATTTTTTAATTGAAATGTTTTAGTTCTGAAAATAAGAATTTTATTTGTGGGTGTTAGTAGTAAATTATGCCAAGAGAGAAAGAGAAGGTAATTTAGAAAGAAATATAAAACCTGAAAAGTCAGGAGGGGGGGGGGGGGTTCTTCAATCAGATTACTTTAGTTATTTTGGACCAATTAATTTAAATAAATATGACTGGCCTGAGAAAAGAAACAGCGGAAGTGTGTGAGTTAAAGGAGGCTAATTTTCTAGAAGGCAGTATTAAGGTCCGAAGAAATATCAAAAACCGCTCCAAAAATATTCTAGCACTTTTAAAAGGGATAGGTAGTTTTCAGACCAATATGTCCAATATAATACAAGACAAATATGCCTGAACAAAGGGATGTTTTTTTGAAATACATGCCACTATGTTCGAAAGACATTTTTTAACGCCCCCCCCCCCCCCCCCCCCCGCCAACAAGAGAACATCTAAAAAAAACACAATCTAAATCCACAAAACACCAACAAACAAACACGAAAACCCATTA
>JAAAKE020111929.1:0-16618 GCA_010014785.2 Anisolabis maritima
ATTGTTTAAATTATGTTCTAAGATTATGATGGTAAAATATTAGGTGTTTCCATTATTTTGTCCACCACCTGTATATATTCGCAGTAGATTATTGACGGATATTTCAGAGGTTATTTTCAACTCACCTTCATCACCTGGTACACCCTAATAAACCACATATATAGATGTTCGTTTAGCCTCTTTTCTTTCAACGTCCAAAGGTAATGCGGTTTATTTTATTTTAAATATAATGTCATTCTGCTTATGAATTAATCCAACAAAATATTCTCTTTTTATTAATTTATGAAAATGGCGAGAAATTAACTTTTTCGTTCAGTGATTCAAATATTGAATGAATTTAAATAATCGAAAGAATACTTCCTGCCTTAGGCAATCCCACAAGCTGTTGCCGATTGTTGTGTGTGTGTCTTGTTCTTCTCTCTTGAATTTGATTCTCTTACCACCGAGCGGATGTGGTAATTTCTTTTATTTGGATAAAGGTTTAAATTTTAAAAACAAATGATAAGAATTAGGTTAAATTATTTTATTAAATAATTGAAAGAAATATAATGAAATATTATAAAAAGATATAATGTTTGGTAGCGGTAAACAAGTTTACAAAAATTTATTAATTCGGGGTACGAATTCAACTGACAAAGATTCAGCTTCGGGTGAGTGAACGATAGTAGTTGCTAATGACCGTTGTGTAAGCCGGGTGTAATTGTTGGTGAGGTAGGGGAAGTAGGTCCTTTTATAATGATTTTCTAGGAGATAGCTCAGCAAGTCTCTTAGGTAAGCCGGTTGTTTCTCAGGACCTTGAGCTTTGGTTTAAGATTAAATTATAAATAAGCATTTTCCAAAGCTATGGATTTTAGCTTTAGCCTGACTTCAGGCTTTCAGGTGATTTAGCTCTAGATCCATTCTTACCTATTCTGAATAGACTTTGAAATAGGATATTTTATAAAACTTAATATTAGTTAAAAAAATTTTTTTTTGTTCCACAACAAAAGTGAAAAAACTTGAAATGAGTAGAGAGTAGCGGGAAGCGCAATGAAGAGCGTTAAAAAGAAAAAAAAGATTCTAATTCCAAGCTAGAATTTATGCTAAAAACTGCCCCTCTGGCCGAGAGGTTAAAGAGAGGGAGATTGGTAACCTTAAAAGTGGATTCGGATCTCTGGTAGTCCGATGAAAATTTATTTATATCATTTGGATATCAATTGATGTAAATAGATGTGCCTGAAGTATCATTTATATATCGTCTATATGGTCTCAGATGTCGAAAAGTCTAAAAAAAAAAATTTATATATAAATAATTTTTTTGTGTCAAAATTTAAACAATTGACTTTTAATATGAGACGGAGATAAGATTTTTTATCAGAATAGTAAAAACTTTCTTCTAGTGGGTGTATTTAATTTTGTTTCTTTCAACAAGAGCCACCTTAATAGTAATAGATAATTTTCCACTTCAAGAGATTCAATTACTTTTAACATTTTAACGTTTCGGTCAGTTGAAGTAGTTCTCAACTTTTCTAATTATCTTCCCCTCCCCTTCTTCCTTTTGTGATCAAACTCACCAACAATTCCACTTATGGGCTCACTAATTAAACTTCCTAAATGAGAATAGTAACACAGAACTTGAACAAAAATTAAAATACATAGACAATCTATTCTTTGTTGCTGTTTTCTTAAACTTTCTCAGAACTATTGTTCTAATTTATTTTTTATTTAAAAATCTTAAGTCTCTCATTACATTTAATTGGATGTTTCCGTGCACCGTAGCCTAAAGGCACCCCGTGACTTGATATGTTCTCTCTAGCTCCTCCTACATGCCTTTCTAGCTAACCAACTAACAACTATTTCCAAGCATCCCTTTCATCCAAACTAAGGTTGTGTTAGTTTGTAGAGGGACTTTTTCAGCACTCCTTGTGAAGAGTTCATCATTTAGAAGGAATCCTTCTTTTCATAGGATACAGCAACTCCCTCTTCTTAAACTTAATAAATCATTACATTACAGTTATATTTTTACAAATATTTTTATGTAACCCCGACTTATGTTTGTTTGTATGTAAATTCATTTAGGTCCCTATACATTGACTCAAACGATTCTACTTTTGCTATCACTGGTGCTTCTTGTCTTGAAATTGGAGCTTGGTCTCCGGACACTTCACCCATTTTCTACAAAATAATTGGAGCTTTTTTCAAGATAAAGTTTACATAGACCATACAAACATACAAACTACAGACCAATAAAAGCAAATAGATAATAAACCTTCATTGATTAAAATAATAATAATTTTTATCTAATTTGATTTGATCAATGGGATGGTGATTATTGCTGTTGCCTAAGTTGATATTTTATGTCAAATCACTTTGATAGGTCGATGACCTTTTCCCTTGACCTACTATACAAAAAATAGTAGCCTTTATTATGTGAGCTAATCTACCATTTTTATTTTTATTTATTTGACTTTACATTTTTAAGAAGAATACATAATAGATCCTAAATTAGCAAGGATGATTCAGAGAGATAAATTCCTCCTCTGAGGTGGTATATGCAACAACGGAAATTGTAGGTACTGCCTGTCTGTCTGTCTGTTCTCTCAATTATTTCGAGAAGATCTGAGAGAAAAATAATGAAGCTGTCAAAAGTGTCCCCCCCCCCCCTCTTCCACCCCCTATAGACATCCTCCTCTTTTTGGCTCCGAATGAGTAGAGTGCATTTTGCGGAACGATGAGTGAGTGGTCACCCCCCCCCTCCCCTTATCCTCTGCCTCACGCCTCACTTGACATTTGTGGCTGCTGCCCTTTTGAGGCCAGTCGAAGTCTTCCTCTTGTCCTTGAGAGGGTAGAACTTCATATTCATCCATCTTGTCGAAATTTATGAGATTATTAAAATTATTTTTTAAATTTTAATTTGTTATATCCGGAGCTATCGAAATGATGAGATACAATAATCATATCTTTAAAATAATGTTATTCTCACTATAAGCCATATTTGAGTTTAAATTTAGTCCCAAAATAGTAGTCATATTTGTAAAAAAACAAAAAATATATAAACAAAATTCAAACGAAAATAGAAAACTTCTTTATTTAGATGAAAAATCTTAAATAATATTTTTTCAGTTTTTAACTTGAATTACAGCTTGAGATTTTTTCTTTTCTGTGCTTTAGGCTTATCTCTACTCATTTCAAGCTTTTTCACTCTCACTTTCAATTCAAGGATCCAAGGCATATGAGATCTTCCCCCACAAACGCTATTCTAATATTACCCTCTCCGCTTAGGTAGAGTAATAAAAAGATATTTATCACCCAATAATCGAACAGATTTCTTATCAAGATTTTTTGAACTCATCTTTATTAATAGGGATTCAACCTAAACCAGCGGTTTTGATAAAAACTTTAACTCATATCCCTAATAATAATTTAAATTTAGGAACAGCTCAAACTTTCCTATTACCTATGCTAAATATAATAAATCTTCCAATTAGAATAATTATCAAATCTCAAGATTCATTTTATACTTAACATACAAATTATACTAGCCCTGTACCGTGCAGAGGGTTCTGGCTTCATGTACCAAAGGTTACTGGTTCGCTTCCCGTCCTGAGCGACAAAAATTTATTTAAATTATATTGGCTACCAATTAATTTAGATAAGCAAGGACGGAGTGTCAATGGCCTCAGATGCCAAAAAGACTTAAAAAAATACAAGTTGTACTATATATACTGATGAGATTAAATTTGGTTTAGTAAATCAAATTATTTTATGAACTTTATTTTATATTTTTATTATATATATACTTTATATGATTATAATTTTACATTATATTATTTTATAATATTTAATAAGTCCATATTGCAAGAATTTTAAAAAGGTATTGCCTGACATAGCCAAACTTATATAAAAAAAAATACTTCTACACTTACTTTTCAAACCAAAGCAAGAAAAAGTAATTTTTTTGCTTTTTCGTAAATAATTAAAGAGGAAATATTTTGTTAGTATAATCCATAAGCAGAATGCCAATATTCCAAATAAAATCAATCCTGAAAATAATCACAGAAAAATGGACTTAATGTGGAAGGATTCTTCTCATTTATTATAGATTTTGTATTACAAGTGAGTGACGGAGGTAGAAGGTAGATTGCAGCAAATGAAAGGAAGCCTTTGGATGCCAAAAGGAGAAGGGAGTCATTTCGGACAAAATTTATAAGTCGACTTTCAGTCATTTATAGGCCCAAAATTGTCATATGGTATTCCATAATATGTGCATATATGTATTTTTTCTTTTAAATGTGGTAACATGAGAATAATAAATCAAATTGTATTACAAATTAAGATCAATATATAAATATTTTCTAACTAAATTAAAACAAAGTGAAATTTTATTTTCTAGAAACGTACAGGTGTGTGTTCACCGGAGAGAATATCCAATTAACGGTTCACACTGACCTGATTTAATTCCCCACTAAACATACGCAGATCGAAAGACTGATAGACAGGCACATCCATCGAATTCTCTAACCAAAATTTACGATCACAAAATCATTCTTTATTTGTATTAACATTTTTTTTTAACTGTCTGTATAGGGAGGAATTTTAATCATTTCAATTTTCGAGATTTTTAAGATCATGCTATTTGTAACGCAAATTTTTGTCTAAAGTAAATTTGTTTAAATATATTTCGTATTCAATCTCACTGATCAAATTTGGTAAAAAGACAATTTATTGATGACTTAATTACATCACCATTTAAACAAATATTGTATAGAGCAGGTCCGGTGTCAGGAATTTCTTATGCTGGTGGGGTAGTTTAAAACATTTTGTGAGAAGAATGGAGAGTGGAGTGTTGCCCTCAAATCACTTTTAAAGATAACCCAATTGTATAATTAATTTATTTTATAGATACATTTGTTAAGGAAGGAACAGGCAGTGAGGTCATAAACCCCTACGATATTAAAACTCTTAAGTAAGACGTTTCGGCTTAAATGATTAAATTTGAGAGTTTTAATATCGTAGAGGCTTCTGATCTCTGCTCGTTTCTCCATTGTTAAATATAACAGCCACCTTACTAATTCACAAACCGTTATTTTATTGGTTTAAAAGAATAAAAAAAGATAACTATTTTAATTTTTTTACACATGCAATGGGAGGATTATCTCTAAACTCCCCCCTCTCCCACCGCCACCGGTTACGTCGTTTCTTAACCTTTTTGCCTTGGAACCCAACTTCGCCAATTTCACGCTTTGAAACAAGTTTGCAGCTATCATTCCATAAGTTGAGAAACGCTAGTATAGAGTGTTCCAAAACGGATACCGTTCAGCTGTGCGTGAATTTAGCGATCCTGGGGACTGACCCCCTCTCCTCAATTCAGTCAAAATAAAAATGATAAAAAATAAAATCGTGATGACTTGCTCCATAATCTATCAATAGTTCGCTTCCCGAGATAAACTTCATTAAAATAATATTGGCCTCCAATTAATTTTGAATAAATACTAAAAAGCCTCAGAATCTGAAAAATACTTTTAAAAAAATCTCCGCCTGAATTTAGGCAACACTAAATAAAATCCGTTGGTTTGGGTATCTATAAATTAGGGGCATTTAATCCATATTGGTACGAAAGCACTACTTCCCTAAGCTTGATTGTCTTCGTCAGGTTCTCACTCAGACACTTAATCTCTCAAACTCTTAGCTTTTCTCTCTCTCTCTCTCACTCTCTCTCTCTGTCTCAGTCCAGGCATTGAGATTGTAAGCTGGCCGCAAAAATAGCTCCGCTGCCCGCTGCGAGTATTTCTAGCCAAGTGGACTGGCTCTCTCTCTCTCTCTCTCTCCCACTCCCTCATTCTTATATATGTGAGTGTGTGTGAAAATACTTGACAATGTCTTTCTCTTTAGGGGTCGAATGCTCGATATTTCATTATTTTACACAATATCCACCTCTTTCTTTGATAATCATTTACACTAATTTTTCGGTATTTAAGATTTTATCGACAAATAGACGATAGGTTATATATGTTTACTTCGCTTCACTCATTCGTATCAAGGTCTCACAGGTTGTAGTTACTTTTGAGAGTAACTTTCAGGGGAATAATATTGAGGTGGGTTTCTGTTACCTAGGAAACATCATTAATAGATACATTTTTGCAATGAGGTGGATTTGAACCTCAGTTATTTTCAACCCTTATTAATTATGTTAATGTGGCGATAACCGTTACCTGTTTATATTTATTTAAATTAATTGGAAGTCAATTTATCGCTCACGTTGCGGAAGTACCATTGATAATAAAGACTTTTGAGTTGAATTCATTTTAATAAATATTGGATATAATTTGAGTGATTTCATGGGGACGCTGCGCTTTAGAGTAGCATTAAGGCTCAGACTTCAAGAGTCTTCGCTTTATACAAGGTTTATTTCGCCTCCGATGCTCAAAGATAAAGAAAAATGATCCATTTAGCCAGTGTTCAAATCTTAACAATGACTGAATTTTTTTTCAAGTCTTTTCGGCATCTGAGGCCATATAAATTTTAAACACAATAAATACAAAATATAATATTTACGATACATGTAATCCAGACATATTTATTTAAATCAATTGGTATCCAATTAATTTAATTAAATTTTCATACTCACCATCCCTTGGCTTTTAATGTTATCAACATTGACAATATCAATATCTTTAAGCTCTCGACTTGGGATGGGGGAGGGGAATGACTGAATTAATTAGATAAACCACTAAGCATCCTTGAATAGGATACTGATTATACCCACAAGAAAAATAAACATTTTTCTGATTAACTTTTAAATATTCCTTAATTTCCATATTAAGAGACACATTTGTGAATTTTAAGAAAACAATGAGCTGACGCGGATTCTAAACTTTCGCCAGTAATTAATAAATTAATAGAAAATGCAGGATTCAAATACAAATCTTTATCTTGCATATTAAAATTTTCTTTTCAAATGAACCACTTAAAATGTTATAAATTAAACAGTTTCAATATTAAATGAACTAGGGGCTCTGGTGGCTGAGTGGAAGGGTCGGGTCTCTTCAATTAATATTTAATATTCTCTATTCACCATATTAATAATAGTCAATACAAATATTTATCCTATTATTTATTTTAAGACCAACTGTTAGTCTATTTCATGTGATATGTCAAAATTTTAAACTCTTTTGGATTAACCTAACAAAACATTCTCTTTTTATTTATTTATTAAAATAGCAAAAATTAATACTTTTTCCTTTGTGATTTTAAAATTGAGCGTAGAATTGTAATAATAGAGAGAATGAAAATCCAAAAGCTTGGAGTGTGTAGAGATAATCGTAATTCAGAAAAGAGAAAGAATTTAATCTCAAGCTGGCATTCATGCTAAAAACTATGTTTGAATATTGTTTAGTGAGGGAAGCACAAGATGCCAAAGCCGAGTGGCTATATATTTATATTTTATATGTCTATATGAGTGTCTTGTGTTAATCTGAGAGTCTAATGTTTAAGATTTTTCAACAAGTTTTATATTTTTTTCACAAATGTAACAAATATTTTGTATTTTGGAGCAAAATTTAAATGTCGATTGGAGTATTATTATTTCATTTATTTATTAATTTGGCACTTAATTAGATGCTTGTTTTTCGCTGTTAACAGAAAGAGTATGGATGTGAATTCATCTCGAATTCCCTATTGACTACCTCTCCTGTGAGTTAAAAATTTTTCCACTAGTCTTTTGGTGGTGAGAACAAATATCGTTCGTTCGCCAATTGATAAATTATATTGAATATCATTTATCTTTTTTTATTTTTTCATTTGTGTTTAATTCTAACGCCACGGGAAGTGGTGAGCAGGGAAGGCGAGTCAGATAAGAGAAAATAAAAATACACTCACACATGAAATATAATCTCTCTCTCTGATTCATTATCATCAATTGTAAAGGCAAACCTTTTAGCAAACTATTTTTTATCATTCATATCTATTTATTTATTTATTTGATGACTATTTAAAACCATTTAATTGATAATAGTTTTATTTATATATAAATCTACATATTTTATTCCATTTTTCTTTATATTATAAACTCTTTACATAAATTTTCTACCAAAATACATTTGTTAATATATATACGTAAACAAAATAAGGGAAAATAGAAAACATGTTATTTTAAATAAAATTTTTTCTCCACATTATAACGCTTATAACTGAACCATAATGAGATTTCAAATAAAATAAACCTTATAAATAATAGGACAAATGTTTTTAATGTTTTTAATATAGAAATATTAAATGAAGGGATCAACAAATGTGTGACCCCAACCCTCTAATGTGTTGGCACTGCCCCTAGATCCTTAAATTACTACTTCAAATGAAACTGTTAAGTTTATAAAATTTTAAGTGATTCAATTGAAAATAAAATTTCAATATAAAGATGTGGATCCTCTATTTATTTATTAATTCCTCTGCACGTAGTTTTTTTAAGCCTATAAAATTAAGTAAACATTAAAGAATTCTAATTTAAATTATATCGGATTTTGTTTTCTCACCTGACTGCTTTCGAAACAGCCTTCAGTTTACTTAATTTTTCAATTAAAAAGAAAAATAAATTTTCCTATCTTATTTTTTTAATCTCATCTTTATAAATTAACATTTAATATTAAGAGTGATAAATTTTGTTTTTAAAATGCATGCATAATAATTATCTACTTAACCAATGACCTTGACCTGGATTGAGAAGTGCCAAAAGGATGTTTTTATTTGTTATTGTTATCCGCAATTTAAAATTGTTTCAAATGGAACAAGAGATATTTGAAATATACTCTCGTTTCATTCCATATTGTAGGATTTCCTCTCTTTAATTTTTTTCTTTAAATAACCTTTTGTTAAAGTCTTGGACTCGGTTACAGAAGCTACCATGTTTTTTTTTTAAGCACCATATTTTTGCCAGAAAAGAGACAATATCCTACTTAAAAATAAATAAAAAATTTTTTGAAAGAATGGGATCCCAATTTTATAAAATAATTATAATTTCTTAAAAAAAATTTATTTAAAAAATTTGAAAAAGAACTTGCTGATTCTGAGGACAAGTATCTTGTATTGATCCAAAAATTACTAAAAAAAAATCCAAATTCTCTCCTATTTTAATTTAATTTAAGTTTTTAGATCAAATTGTTTTTTTTTTTCCTGATTCTGTCCGATTAGGTTAGGAAATTTTCTTTTCTCAATTTTAAAAGAAAAATTTAATAGATAATTTGTGTTGCGGGGACAAGAGTAGTTTGTTGTCATGAATACTCGACCCCTGGAATGAGTGAAGCTTTCTAAAATCATCTCAGCTATTGCCTTCATTTGTTTTCTCAAAGCTCTAATTATCGTTTTAAGTTTTGAAATTATAAAACAATATCATTTTAATGCACGCCGCCCTTATTTTAATTTAAGAGGCACTCATCTGACTTTAAAGTCTTTAATCGATTAATAAGAGGAGAGGGACCGGAATGTTTCTAATGATGAATCTAACTAGACGCTATTTACAGAAAGTCCTTACTCTAATCCGACAAGAGGGGTAAGCTCTGAATTACGAATCTGTAACACAACTCGAGTTCGAACCCCGCTTGTCGCACAAAATTATCCGACATTTCCAATGTCCTATCCTAGGAAAGTGGGAGATAATCTCACTTCCAGAAAAAGGCACAAAGAGCCCAATTTGTGATCCCGAACGGAAAACCCGCCTCTAAAATTAAATCGAAATTCAACCAATTTTACTTTGATTTACAAATTTAAAATTTCTTCTAATTAATTTGATAACCTCTTTCTCTCTTGCTCTACCCAAGATCCCATCTGTCTCTCTTCTCTAAGACGACAACATTCAATTCCTAAGGAGTATCATTTGGAGAAAGAAATCACTTGACGAGCGTCTCGTCACATTTACAAAGGCGTAACGTAACCCAACTCCATAGTAGAATATCACGTTTCACAGACGCTGGGATTTTCAATTAGTGCAGATCCTGTTGTTATGTCAAGCACTGAGATGAGAATGCCACAAGACACGCTTGCTTCCTTTCATCCCTCATTAGAACAAGATTACATGTTTATAATTAATATTTAATATTAAAAGAAAATATTTGGGAGGAAGGTCGTGAAATAGATAGAGGAATTCAAATAAGAGACAATCCTCGACCTGATATATTTTTTTTCCTGGATCTAGGCCGTTAAAATTAGGTTCGTGCCTGCTCTCTGATGATGGGTGGCGGATAGCCTTAGGAAAAAAAATATATCAGGCCGAGGATTGTCTCTTATTTGGATTCCTCTAAATAATCTGATGTGGCCAACACAAAACCTCAAAGAATAGCTAAAAGAAATAATAATTTATCGATATGCCTAACTGATTCGTTCCCAGGAGTAAACTATCATTTTTAGATGGTTAAAATATGAAATTTCATTAAAATTTGTTCAACTGAATTTACACAATACAGATTCAAAGATTGTTCACAGTATTCTTTTAGTAGAGAGTCTGTTTTGTAGTGGCCACATCAGTTTATTTTTATTCCTCTCCTAGGAGAGGAACTCCTCTATCATTTGCATACATAAGCATTCTTTTGAATGTTAAGGCTTATGAGTACTTGGATTCTCCACTCTTCATCTAAGAATGAATGATCTTAAACTCTGTATATTCAAAATAATCTTCCTTTCATTCTTCCAAACTTCGTTAATTGGCTTGTGATAATACAATATTCCAAAAAGATCAGCTGACAAAAATAGCAAATTATTGGTATAATTGTCTACAGATAACAAATACTAAATTCTAGATTAAAAGAGGTTTCAAAATAGAAACATCTAAAGGGAAATTTTAATCTGATTTGGCAACGATTTCTTTCTTTTGACTTAATAAAAAGATTACAATTGATTTAAATAAATATCCAGAGAGTGTTATCTTTTCACCTGTTTTCACTCGATTAAAGGAAGGAGGAGGGGGGGGGGGTGGTAATTAAAACGTCACCTCCTTTTTGAAAAGCCCCGCTCGCAAGTTAATCCTTTGTGCCTGTTGGGTAGATGACAGCTATGTACATTTGCCCTTCTCTCTCACCCTCATCTCTGTGCCTCTACTGACAAAATGAGACAGTTCCATTATCCAACACATTTGCAAATAATCGGCGACAGCAAGAGGAATTTTAATCAAATCGATTCAATTATTTGCATCATTTCGTAGTTTGGGAATTCGAAAACTTTGAATGACATCCCAGAAGTGAAAGAGAGGGGGAAATTAAAGTGTAGAAGAAAAAAAAAAACAAACAAATATTGACATTTTCTCTTTTACGTTTCGAAAATGACATGGAAAAAAAATTATTATGATTATTAGCATTATTATATTATACTAAAAGGAATTAGAAATTGAATGATTTTATTAAAACTGCATAAAAATAATTGAGATCTAGTCGAACTAATGATCCCTTAGGTGGGAGTTTTGTATTACATTACTGAGATTTATTATGGTTGGAATTTGATTGTACAGAAGTTAAAAAGTGAAGAAGTGCAGACAGAATTTTCTTTTTTAAATCTTCTGCGATGAGATGGGTGGCTGTTCACAGATCAGAGATGTGTGAAAAGAGGAGGAAGTCAGCCAGTAGGGTAGCCTCTATCGAAATAAAACTCACAAAATATGAGACGTTTCGGCTTTAATTAGATAATCTCATCATCAGTGATTAGAGAGTAAATTAAAGTAATTAAAGCCTAAAAGTCTCATATTTTGGGAGTTTTATTTCGATAGAGGCTACCCTATTAGCTGACTTCACAATTCTCTGTTTCTTTTTTATTTAATTGTCAACGACTATGATGATTAAAGGCAATGAAAATGACTTTAGTCAAAGACGGATTGTTAAGCATTAAAAATGAAATGAAAGAAAAATATACTGCTGCATTTTAATACTTCATTTTTTGTTTCCTGAAAAATATAAGATCTTCTATTTTAAATGATAAGATGCAGTGGTATATCATTATTCTCTTTCTAGTGATGTTTATCTGATCATAAGTTTATTTCTCTTTCCTTAAAAAAAGTTCCATTGCAAAATTTATATCACTTTTCCTAATGTTCCCTTATTTAAAATTTTTTCCACATATGAGAATATACAGGCCATAGACGCATAACATTTTTCATTACGACAAAATTTTCCAGTCATTTTTATTTATACCAATTGGTTCAATCATCAAGCATTTAACAATTTGACTTTTAAGGTTTTCAATTTTGACTTCTAACTTGTCGGCCATATGGTGGCTACCCTTTTTTTTTAATTTTCCTTTTAGCTCTGAAAGGAAACAATCTTGGATTTTTGTTAAAATCAGGCCAAGGGGTTTTGAAAAAGAAATAAAAACAGATATAAAAGTTCATTGTGTTTTTGGACTGAACAGATAAATGGATGGATGGATTGTGACAGGGCGGATCCCCCTTAATTTGAGAAATCCAAGCACTTAAGTAGAGATTTTGTGTCATTAACCTTTTTTCTGGAGATGAGATTATCTCCCGCTTTCCTACCCCAGGAGGAGAAGTTGAAATAATTTTTTGTAGCAAGTCGGAATCGAACCCAGTTGTTTTGCAACTCCAGATCCATAATTCACAGGTTATCTCTGAGGAAGGTAGATAAACTACTAAAGACTAAATTTTGAACAAATTATTTAGTTACGATATTAAGCAGGCAAAAGAAATTTTTTATTTTTTGAAAAAAGTCAAACCGATTAATATCATAATTTATAATGAATTTTATACATGTTGACTACCTAAGAAATAATAATTTCATAAATTTCTAAAGTAGTAAAAAGAAATTTAACGAGCTCAAGATCCAATCCCTGACCTGAATAAAAAAATATCTAATCAGTTGACAGCTTACTCAGCCTTGTGACTCTTCTAAATTTATGTTTATTTCTCGTTAAAATATAATATAAATATAATAATGTATAAAAAGTTGGTTGTTGTTGATGAAACTTTCTAAGGGAAGCAGTGGGAAAGTTTTGTTTAATTTATTATACCTGACAGACAAAAAGCCATCGTCTTGTTTTTAATTTATATAATTAATAATAATGTCTAGGTTTTTCAAAAAAAACCCTAATTTGATATACAAAAACGGAACTCATAATCGCATGATGAATAAAAATTATATCCAATTAGCTGCACCGTTTACGGTTACTAGGATATACTTGTACTCTAAATTAAAAGAAATCAACCGATCTTATTAAAAATTCGCCCGACTGAGAGGATTTCGGAAAATTAATTCCAACCCAGAAAAAAAAGGAGAAGGGGAGGCATCCATGCATCCATCTATTAATACAATGCATCTACAATGAATATCTTGCTGAATATTAATTTTTTTTTAAAAAGATTTCAAAATGATATTGAGATTCAATGGGCGGTTTAAATGAAAATGTCCCCTACTCATGCCAGCTGAATGTTTATTGTTGCAGGCACGTATCAAGGCCAATGGATGCGAGGGATGCGCCATGGGTACGGTGTTCGTGCCAGCGCCCCATTCGGCATGGCCTCACACTATCGGCCGAACAAGGCCCCCTTGAGGGCCAGCATGACGTCACTACGGTCATCAGATGGCGCTGCCACCGGACCTGGAGCGGAGGCTGCCGCCGAACGCGATCGCAGGTCCTCTCAAACTTCTCTATATATTTCCTTAATATCAATACAGTTTTCCTTTATCTTATCCGGGGGCAAATTTATAAATCATGAGAAATGCTCAAATTCCAGGGACAAATCTAGAAAGGAAGTATTTTTCATAGATAAAAGTTTTACAAGGAGGTATGGGTATACAAAACTTCCAACGGAACTTTGGAAAGAAGGGTGGCATGCCTCCTAGCCCTCGCGTCTAACAAAATATACCAGAAGAAAAATTTTTGTCTTTGAAAACCGAGTATAAATTAGCCAAATTAATTCATATATAAATATTTAGAATACATTTTATCGTACCAGAACCCTAGAAATATAAACTTGATCTCTACTCTTTGGGACAGTAATAGTAGGTAAAGATGTTGTTAAATAACGCGTGAATTTCTCTCAAGGATTTTCTCAATTCGACTTAAAAAAAGTTTTATATATTATTATTATTTGAATAAATAATAAATATCCAGCTAATTATTTTATGCTTTTTGATTTTATCGCTAAAAATTTAGTTTCTTTAAAGACCACAAGAGGGCGCTCAAATCAAGCGAGAATATTCGTTCCTTTAAACAAGGAACGAAATATCTATCTCTTACAAAATGATTTTAAAAATTTAAACGGTGCTTATAAATTCATTAATATCTCAGGTTATGTATTTATATAAGAAATTAATTAATTTTAAAAATGAATTTAATAATTGACAATTGACATTTATGTTAAGAAATGTGCATTTGCATAACCATACATTTTTACCAAATGTCACATCTGGGTTTAATTTTCATTTTTTCATTTACATATGTAAATTTTGTTTTTATGTCTTTTTTAAATAGTAATTAAATCAATCCTTGTTCTGTTATGTGTAAAAATAAAAACTTTTATTGTACTTTGCGCATCAGCCTGACAAACTACCAAACACTTGTTACATTTGTTTTTTTTTTTTTTTTAATAATTTCTCCTATTCAATTTTTAAATATATTATACCTTTCAAACATATTTGGTTACTCCATCTCCACATTCTTGGGATTCTAATGAGGTTAGTTTTTCTTTTTTTCTTTCATTAATACCATTATTTTTGAATTGTTTATAAACAAATCAAAAATTTCTTGATCCGGATCACATCAAGTTGGGAGGATCATCCTCCAACAACAAAAATTTCACCTAATTCATTTTTTGTTTGGTAAAATTTAATTTAATAAATTGAGTAGATAATATGAATAAAGTTTAATGATGGGATTTCCCGTCGGTACTTAGGCTATATCAAATTGGGTCCATAAGCCTTGGGGGGTGGTGACAGGCAATTGATCTCATTACATCTCGTTAAAATTCACTCATTTTTTTTGTTACTACTTGTATTTATTCTATCAAGAATCTAAAGGAATATTTGATATCTAAATCTAAAAATAATCATTTTTTCCCCTTTAGGGTGGACGACAGCCGAGGAGGCTTCGTACTCAAGGCCCACTCCGATGAGCCGCCAGCAAGGAGGAACTCCTTGGTTGAAAAGAGCACCAACATCAAGAAATCGCTCTTCTCGGTGGGTTTCATCGCCATTTCACAAACCAAGTATAATTGCTCATCTCTCTCTTGTCTCTTAATCACTCCACTTGTTCCCATCCTTTTTAATTATCCAACGAGGAGATCAAAAACAAAACAAAAAGTTTTTTTTTTAATTTTGTTTCTTGTCTCGCTCTGTTCCATTTGGGTTTTTTCATTCCTTTTAATAATATTTTTTTTTTTGTTATGAAATATAATTCAAAAGTTTTAATTAATCTTATATTACCACAAGAGCTCTTAAAATGGCTAAGTGAATTAAAAATTACGTACATTTTCTTTTTTATTATTCTAATAATTTTAAGGAAATTATTTTTTTAATGTTTGTCTTTTTTATTGCCAACATTAAAATAAAATTTTGCTATTTATTTTGTCCTGGATGATTTGATTTAATTTTTCCTAAGATTGCGTAACTAGAATCGACAGCTGGAGGAGGTGGCTTAGCCCGAAACGGTTCTTTCAGAAGCCTGTTGAACCATTTTTTTCCATTTCTAAAATTTATTTTACTTTTTTTAGTGTAGGGCCGTCCCCAAAAATTCCTCAAGGGTCCTCGTCATTGACTGGAGGGAAGCCTAGTTCAAAATTTCAATTAATCGTTTGTCTTTTTATAAAAAAGTGTATGTCTGAATTGTAGGGGGAGGGTAATAAGTCTGGAATAATTTGACAAAATTTATTATAATAAATACTGTAATTAATATTTTTTTATTTAATCGTTTAAAAGTATTCTTTTATTTATTTTGCCCGAGTCTATCTATTTACTATTCTTCTGTTTGTTTATTTATTTATTTTGAGCGACCTAGTCTCTTATTTATAAGTTTGCTACTTTTATTTAAAAACACTTGGTTCGTCCTATAGAGAGTTTCGTAATCAGTTTGCCTGCTGGTCATTAAAAAAATTTTTTTCTTTTACGAAGATTTCCCATGGCATTAAGTAATTTTTTTTTTAACTAAAAAAGCCAGATTATTTAATTCATTAATTTTCATCATGATAAAAGCCGATTAAATATTACATTAGTGATTAAATGATCCAGGTTAGCGTACAAAAAAAAAAAAAATGTTTTATAAGTGAGCATCGGAAATTTTTATTTCATATGAAAATTTAAAATTTAACAATCATGGAATACAATGTTGTACTTTTATAGTAGCAACAAACAAAGAGGGAGGATATGTCTCGCATACAAAATCGACACCCAGATGGAATTTTATTTTATATTCTATATAGAATATGCCATCATTCTAAATTATTTGTACCACTTTCAAAAAAATTATTTCATAAAAAATTTTAAAAATTATATAAGAAAATCAAAATTTTTGAAATCTTATCGCCAGTTCATTTCGAGTGTTCAAAGTGATCACAAAATATTTATAAAATAAGTCAACGGTGTAGGGACTCTCTCTCGTTAAGCGTTCAACGTAGCCCTTTCAAAATTCTATCTTTCTTTTTATATATTTAACT
>JAAAKE020111962.1:0-16612 GCA_010014785.2 Anisolabis maritima
GAAAAACGCACATTACACAACTTTCTCTTACCTGAGGTTAGGAAAGCTGAGTGATGTGCTACCAAACCAGTTTTTTTTGCGTTGGGCCTCCTAGATAGCTTTTTTCTAAATTCATTTTTAATAGAACAATGTACAGCCAATTTAATCAATAGGTAGAGTAATTTAAGAAAAAAATAAGAAAAGACCCAAAAACGTACAAGAGGAAAGTGAGCTACAAACAATTGGGGGGGGGGGGGACAAAGGTACATTTCAAAGATCATCTAAAAAATAATTGATAAATGAACTTTAATAAAAATCGTTAGAGCGAAATTTGAAAATAAAAAAAAAAAACTAAAAGTCATTAGTAAATTACTAGTACCTAGTACTCTTTAGCTAATTTTATTCAAAAGCTTCGGGTTGCAAGCTATAAGGGTACCTAACTTAAATATCAAGTTTAAGCCTCGTACGTTTTTTCATTTTTGAGAAATCTTGTTCACACAGACAGACCATTTTTTTCGACTCAGGGAACCTCAAAACGTGTATTTTCGTTGAAATCTCGACATATATTTTTTTTTGGTTCGCAAAATTTTCTCACTATATATTACATATATAGCTAAGAGAAAGTAAAAATGTATGAAGAAAACATTTGTGAATTGTTATTTTATATTTGAAAAACATATTTAATATCCTTTTTAAGGTTTAAATTGTTTTTCTCTTCGCCATTATTTTATATCCCTTCATTGGTCATATTCTAAATATATTTAGTAAAAAAATGATCTTTTTAAAGTGTCCTCCAACTGAGTGACAAGCGCAAGTTTTGTAAACATAGCAAACTTAGCAACAGAATCAGAGATCCAAGTCTAGGGTTAACTAACTGAGCCAGCTCAGCCAGATTTTTGATGAATCGAAAGCTTATTATATCATATTATTCTGTAAAAAAATAAATGTTTTCCAACCACAAATGTAATTACAATATCAATATTATATAAATTTATTTAAATTTAAGTAAATTTTTTATTGGAGAGGAGAATAAAATTAAAAAAAAATCTCATAAATCCTTATTTTTTGAGCCAACATTTATTCCATGTTTTAACAAAATCTTTTTTTTTTATTTAAAATAAAACATCGTTTATCATTTTATAGGAGATATTTTTAAAAAATACTATAACCTCTATCATGTTTATCATGAGCAAAATAAAATTCTTTACCTCAAATTTTTAAGAATTTTATTTTCTTTTTATTGCTTTTCTCTTTATTGGAGAATTTTTTCCCATTTTGCTAATGGGCAAATAGAGAATGTTTATTTATTCTTTAGGGTTTTAATTTTGTTGTCTCTCATGATCTTTTTCAGAAAAAATAATTAATAAGCAAAAAGTTTCATTCAATTTAATTTAGTCAGATTTATTCATTATAATTTAAACTCGATTTAGCTTTAAAGTATGGTAAAAATGTGAAACAACATTCACACGTTATGTCTTTTATACACATTTTAAAGTATAATTATTCTTTAAAGATTCACATAGGTTTCTAATAATTTATATATTTCAATAAAAAACTAACGGCATGTTGCACCAAATTGCTGTGGTGAAGCTTATTTTAAGGCGCTTAAACTTTTTGACAGATGTGGACATTTTGATTGAAGCCAAGCGTGGAATTTTGGACCGTCCAATGACCGCTGAGTCAAACAGCTTAAGCCGCTTTTTGTCTCTGAACTCATCCAATATGACCAAATCCAACTCAAGGTAATAGGTAATTAATTATGAAGACACGCCAAATTTCTTATTTGTCATCACTGTATACAGACAGCACATGTATCTAAAAGATATTGCGCACCCGAAGGTCAAATATATTGTAAAATATTTGAATAATATTCTTTCAATTTTTTTGTTTATATCTAAATTAAATTCTAATTTGTTTTAATATTTCTTCATTTAATTTCGTTCCTTTTTTTTTATTTGTATTTATTTGTTACTGTAATATTAAAACATTTATGCATAATTATAAACATTAATTAATAAATAAATTTGATTTAATTTTCCAGGTTAACATATGCGTGGAGGAAAAATGGAATAGTCTTACCAGTAAAACCCCCTTCTAAAAATGGATTGACTAAAGTCTATGTAAACTAAAAAAATAACAATCTAATGATTAATATATAAAAAATTGCAGAAAACTTGCAAAAATGTCTTTTATTGAGCATAGACGAGACTTAAAATTTGTTTAATGCGAAGAGGTCTTAAATCCCTTACGCCAGATATTTGTCTCAATGAATTTTTTAAAACTGAATTTAATGGTAATTTGAAAGCTATTCTTTATTCTAGATAACTGGAGACTATTCCAAGTAGTGGGAGATGAGGGAAGCCCCCAAGGTTGCCCAAAAAATTATGGGAATTTGCAAAATTTGCAAAGGATGGAGAAAGGAAACCAGCAGTTACGCAGACCACCTTACATCCTTAATCCTTATTACATCGATTCACATAACGAGCATGCACTAGGGCCGCACTGATGATGAAGCACATTATATGCATCGAATCTGCGAATAAAGATGTAAGGTGGTCTGAGTAACTGCTGGTTTTATTTCTTCATCCTTTGTAATTCTACACAAGTCAGCTTCTTCCTATAAAATTTGCCAAATTTGTAGAATTTTTGAACAAGACTTCAATTTGTCAAATTTCGTCCAACGTAGTCCAAGATAGCAAAATTAAATCTTAAAAAAAAATTAGCATTTTTAACTTACTCCCCCCTCCCAAAAAATGTCTTAGCTGCCCTTGTCAAGGTTAAATCACCTAGTTGATAAAAAATGGTATAAGGTCAAAAAACTTTTCAAATTCTGACAATTACAAAATTAATGTTGGCAAATTTGGTCCAAGATGACAAAATTGGATTTGTTTAAAAAAAACGCCAAAATTTAGTTGGCATTTTTAACATTCTCCCACCGCACCCATCCGGCGTAAAAATTATTTATCTACTTTCACTGAACTCTAACTAGAATGCTCAGCAACAGTACAAAGTCAAGCCGAAAGATAATACACCCTTTGGTCATCTTTGTCCTTGTCTTAGAGTACAGTCATGTTAAGAAGTTTAAGTTTCTTCAGCCTATTTTTCTACATGGCTGATATTATTTGATATATATATATATATATATATAATCATTTTGCGCATGAGCACATTAGCCCGAGAGGGACAAAGATGAACTTCTGGTGGTATCTCTGTCGCCCTAAGATTGTACGATTGGGGGAAAAAATAATCGAATATGTAAAGTGCAACCTCTATATACCCGACACCCTCCGGACTCAAAAATGTGTCCGTTTTATAGAGGTGTCCACTAATTGGATGTTAAATTAAATGCAAACATTCAGCCTCTTAAGAACTGGTCCGTTATCTCGAGATGCCTGGTACTAGAGGTTTCATTGTATTCGATTGTAAACCGATCAAACTCTTTTTAAAATCATTTCAAGATTATAAGCGATTTGTTATTCAATTATTAATAATTGGTCAATCAGTTTGCCGTTTGCTGGCCCTGCCTGTCTTTGAAAGTGGATCGCTTTTAGTTACTTAACTAAAATGGAATATTTTAGAGGAAAAAAATATTTTCTTGTACCAAATAGTCATTTCTGAATAGGGAAGATAAAGAGCTCTCCCTCTCTTCGTGCTCGTCCAATATCTTTCTCTCCTATCAGTGTGCGCGTCGTAAAATTTGTTTTATTTTTATTAAGTTTAAAGAATATAATCGAAAGAATCAAGTTGTTACTGTGTTGTAATTATAAAGAGGAGAAGGCAGAATCAGTAATAAGGCAGCCTTTGGATCCTCAAAATTGAGACGGTTCAAACGAGGTTTACTTGTTCATCTTCAGCCAACTATAAAATATATATTTATTTATATACATTTTATTATTTTAAATAAATACAAATTTGAAATTAAATCTTAGATTTATTATATTATTATTATATATTTTTGCCCAAAGGTGGTCGCATGTATATGAAGTACAAAAATCAAGTGTAAGATTTGTTTCAACTATTTCGAATTTGTATTTATTTAAAATAACAAAATGTATATATGTTATAGTGGATTGAAGATGAATAAGTAAACCTCATTCGAAACGTCTCAATTTTGGGTCTTAAAAAAATATTGAGCTTCCAAAGGCTGCCTTATTGTTGATTCTGCCTTCTCTATTAGAATATCATCTATATAAAAAGATTCATATTTATTTATTTCTTTGAAATTTTCATTTTAATTAAATGTTTGTAACTAAATAATTTAGCAGTAGAGGCGAATGATTATGACGGTATGAAAAAGGTCTCGAACAACACCTGTTTTGTAAATCGTTATTTTTGAAATTGTATTGTTATGGCAAGAAAAATTTCATGAAAGTTACAACTCACTGAAAGCAATGTTTTTTTTTATTATTTATTTACATTCTGAGGCTGATAAGATTAGATTTAACATATATAATGTTATATATGGAAAATCATTTATCGATGGCTACTGGCTGAGGTTCTACCCTCTTGTCCCTCGGCGCCAACCATCCCGTGGTTAAGAAAGAACAGAATGATTGAAAGGCCATATGTAAAGACTCTTAACACCTAGAGCAACGATTGCCAACCTTTTTTCTGACTTTCATATCCCTTTGTAGCCCAAAATATTATTTTATAAAAAATCTATCTACCAATACAATAGATAAAAAATATTGATCGTTATTGTTCATAAAAAAGGTTTCCCATAATATGTGAAAAGAATCCTTGGGATACCGGAAAATAATAAATCCAAGGTGTATGTGGATAATTATTGAAAATAAATATAAATCATTCGTATTTTTTTTGTTCAAATTTAAATTTTCTAAAAAATTCTAAGAATTTATGAGCTCAGCAGAGAGATTAGGAGTAAAATTAATCCAGTATCACTTTAACTAACCAAAGAACTCCTTAGTGGAAACGAAGAAAAAATTTCATAAAGAGCCAAGAAGAGCAAAGGCAATGAAAGGATGAAAAGATGGAAATTCTCGATATTAGTATTTTAATTTTGAAAAAATTTAAAAAGAAAAATTTTTTTCTTTTGCTAGTTTAAAATAATTTTTTTTCACTTTAAAGTTACTATTATTTTATTTAAATCTTCCCGAATTATTATTAATTTGTTAAATTAGAATTGGGTACAGAAAAAACAAGACGGAGGAAGGCCGTTGAACTATTTGTCAAGAAATAAAATAATAAATAAAAAAATGATTTCGGCGAACAAACAGTTCTTTTATTTATTTCCTTATAAAAAAGGTTTTAATTTTTAATTTAAAGATTGTGATTTGAAAGAAAAAAAATGGAAGGTGCGTCACTTTATTGAGGTGCGGTGTATAAAATTTATTATCAATACAACCATACCTCGTTCTACAGCTTTTCGCTATAACGGCCTTGTGTAATTATGTCAAGTTTCGATATCCGGCCAAATGTTTATTTTTAGCCATGTGTTCTACGTATGCCGGCCGCAGTAACGCTGCTTGCAACGTGTTGCCCCGCCTCCTATGGATGCATTTAGTAATATATATTTTTTTAAGTGTTTTTTGGCATCTCAGGAGACACCGTCCTTATTTATTTATTTATTTATTAATTGATAGTCAATATAATATAAATAAATTTTTGTCGCTCAGGACGGGAAGCGAACCACTGACCTATGGTACGCGAGGCGAGACCTCTACCTCTTTACCAAGGACAGAGCAATGATAGTTTTAATAAATTAGGTAAATTCTCAGTACAAGTGTTGGTTTTTGCGCGTTCTGGTTCAACTATAAAAATTGTAAGTTTATAATATGCAAATACATATTAAAGTATTTATTAATATTTATTATTTTTTTTCTTAAATAGAATTAAGTATTTTGGGGTAAACATGACCCTGAAACGGGCTTCAAATTCTAAGACTGATAAAGTTAAAAAAAAAGGCGAAAATCTGTTTCATTAGAGACAACTAGATATTTTGGGACATTTTGAAGCTTCTGAAAAAATTGTTGATATATGTATAAAATAAAGGCTTACAAAATCTGTGATTCACACAATTCGCGATAATAAAGAAAAAATTATTGCACATTTTACAGTCAGCTGCACCTTTAAGCGTTTCAAAATTTACACATCAAAGAACAAGAACAAAATGGAAAGAATTTGAAAAATTATTAAACATATGCATTGAAGACAACAACCAACGGAGAATGCCTTTGAGCCAAATGACCTTTCAGTAAAAACGAAAAGTATTTTTGAAACTTTGAAGAGTGAAAATATTAGTGAAACTTTGACAGATGAAACTTTTTTAGGAAGCCGCAGCTTGTTAGAAAAATTTAAAAATTGCCATAATTTGCATAGTATTAAAATGAAGCAAGTGCCGATGTTGATGCAACTCTAGCCTATCCAAACATTCAATTATTGAAAGAGCTGGATACGTTCCTCAACAAGCTCAGAATGAGGATCAAACAGCACTTTATTGGATACAAATTCCCGAAAGAACTGACATTTCAAAAAAGGAGAGGACTACATCTGGATTGAAGATGTCCAAAGAGCGATTAACTTTGCTTCTAAGAAAAGGTGAAACCGCTTTTGATATATTATAAATATGAAAAACAACTGAACCAGAAACAATTGCTCGCCACTTGGAGGTCAAAAAAACTTGGATGATCAAAAAAAACTTGCAGAATAAAAATTTAAGACACAAAGTCTTGCTTTTGCGCCAGGACATCCATTTAACTTATCTGATTTATGGACTGTGGAGATTGAATATCTACCTAAAAACACGAGGCCCCAATCCAGCCATTGGATCAGGGTGTAATAGCTATTTTTTAGGCATATTATTTGGGAAATTTTCGAAAACTTGTAAATGAAACTAATAGTAATCGTCAATTAAAGTTCTGGAAAAAAATTAACATCAAAGAAGATATGAAGACAACATTGCGAATCATGGAATAAGTTGAAATCAACTACATGGAAAAATATTTGGTCAAAATGCGTCACAATGATTCTGAATTTGGACCCCTTCTGGAATTCGACAAAATATAATGAACCTAACAAATTAACTTTTTTGATTTTGAGAATATGGAAGACCGTGAAATCGATTTGCTAGGTGCTGAGTGAGAAACACTTTCTAATGAAGAATTAGAAACAAACCATGCATGAGATGAGGAACAAGAGCCAGGTATTGGCAATTAACTTTAAAGGATTTATCGAAGGCGCTTACTCATTTCGAATAAGGAACAAACATCCTTCTCCAAAATGATCCTAAAGAAGAACGCAGCTCCAAGGTTTCTCACAACTATTGACTGCTAAAAGGACTTGCAAAAAGAAAAGAAAAGGAGCGCAACACAATAAACGCTCAACAAATTTTTTTAGCCGGGTCAGTAGATACTAACGATGTGATAGGCAATTAGTCATCATCAAACTGATTCAAAAGTTAAAAAATTATATTCAATTTTTATTTGTTTTATTTTATATAGTGTTATGAAATTGAAATTTTTTTCACCAATGTATAATCTTTGAAACAAAAAAAATCACCCAGAAAAATAAATTAAAATGGAACGGATTCATTGATTTATAAGTTTATATGGGAGTAAATGACGGCCAGATCTTCCCTGGAACGGACCTAGGACGTACATCGACATATGAGTGTATACGAATTCAAGCCATGTTCATGCTCAACCTTATGAGAATAACGAGACGAATGCTTTATTTAATTTTTCAGTAGCTGTTTGAAAATTAATAGTGATGTCAGCAAACAATTTGATATAACATCTTTCAGTTATTATTCTCTTTGACGTGTTGTTTTCAAAGATGTTTTTAAAGACAAGTATTTTCACATTTTTAAAATCGAAAATAGAGCGAATTCAGAGCTGAGAACCGCTAATGGAGTTCATCTTTTATCTTTTCTGACACAATATTCATGCTCATAGAGGCAAAGGCCAACACTAATCGTATCATGCCTACATATCCAGAACCAATTAATTAAATAGACTATTCCACTCGGCTTCATTAATAGAATGATGTCTTTTTTGTTATACACTTATCACATTGTTTGCTGACAGTGAATAGTATACAAGTGCAATTTTATTTATCCTTCCTTCGGTCTGGTGTTATTACAATAAACAAACAAAGGCTTTTCTTTTTGGCTGCCTAAGAAATACACCCAAGATGAAAGATAGGGATAAGGGGGAGAACCCTAACCTAAGAAAATAGCTTATTCATCCCCGAAACCAACCTAAGCGGTCCCTTCGTTCACCGACCGACCTAACGCAACGTATCTCAATAATATGGAACACGACTGGTCGGTGGTGAGGATATAAAAAAAAGGGCAATGGAGGAGTCGTTCACCCCGAGGGACAATTCCAAAGACAGACAGGCAGCAAACTGATTTACCACTTATTAACAAGAAATAACAAATCAATTATAATCGGAAAGTAAATTAAAAATAGAATAATCGGTTTCCGAAAATGTAGTCTATTATAATTGGCATCGGAAAATAATCATAATTGATTATAATCGGTAAATCCAGTGTTTCTCAACCTTTTTTCATTCGCGCCCCTCCCCTCTAAGAGAAAGAGGAAAATATTAAAAATGAAGGTGAAAAAATAAAAGAATGGCAGCTAGTATTGTTTCTTTTTATTCTAACTTTTCAGTCTTGATTATGACCATTGTCCGAGTTCTAGGACTGTCGATTTAATTATAAATTCAATTAAATAATTATTAATAATTGTGACCCTATCGAAAGTCCTAGAGCTGTGAGAATAGAGCAAATCTCATGATTTCCAAAATATTGATCTATTATTGGGCGAAACAATTATAGAAAAATAAACCAGAATTATCTATAATTTGAAAAGGCTTATATGTTTCGTGACGGATTCTTGCATATTCAATTTACAATTTTTTCTAGTTGAATCTTGAACTTATATTTTTGTTATTTTGTGTTAATAGAATGTATTTCCTTATTTTGATTTATAATAATTATTATTGTTATAAATAGTTTAATTAATTAATATTATAATAAGTTTTTTCGAATTTATTTTCAAGTCTTCGTGTGTCCCCTTTTATTATTCCACACCCCCTTGGGTTGAGAAACGCTGGCTAAATCGATTATTTCTATTTTAATAATCGATTATTTTTTAAGAAAAATCGGTTAACAATCGATTATTTTGCAGTCCTATTGTCAACACGGTTGCTTCCCCAAAGAGAAAATATAGGCATAAGCATTGTAGTTAGAGTTTACCTTTATTTAAAGTTAATAATCGCTCTCGTTTATTCATGATTAAAAAACTTTAATATTCTTTTATTAAGGGTACTTAGGATTTTTGTTCATTAACAAGTTTTTAGATGAATTAATATGTTTGTATCGAGTAATGATGACGGGATATAAAATGGATATTCTAATATTAAGTTATAATATAGGAGAATAAATTTTTATGGAAATTAAAGATGAAAATTTGATTTTCTTATCAAACTTTCATTTTTAAAAATAGTAAAAAAACATTAAAGATAAAGAAAACCGAAAATTATTTGAGAGTAAAAATAAAAAATAATGAAAATGAGAATCTGTTCTAAGAGCTTTGTCTAAAGACTTAACGCGACACTCAACTATTTTCAATATGAATGGACTAACTAAACTCCTAAGCTAATCAGTGCTCAAGGTTCGTACCCTTAAGAGGCTCATATCCTATACCTACACCTTAAAACTATTTAGATTATAATTATTTATATACTATATACACTCTATATAATGTATATATAGATATAAATCAATTTAATTATATATATACATATATAAAAACATATAGATATATATATAATTAAATTTGTAATTTATAAATTATATTATGTACAAATCCAAATTAATATAAATTAATGTAAAATAAAAATAAACTTTTCTGAATAATATATTGAAAACTATAAATAGAATTTTAAATGATGAGAGGAAGGATAGGTTGTTCACTGTCAATATGGAAGTTAGAAGATAAAGACGTGTCGATCACGTGTGTTGTTGAACGACTATAACTCCAGGCCGTTGCTGCTGCTGTTGTTGGACATGAGGAGAAGTATTCGAGTTACTTGAATTCCTTGGTCCGGAAATTTCGAAGAATGGATTCATTTCAACTTTAAGTAGCCTGTGAGCAACTTGTTGTTTGGTTGGTTGGGATTCAATGGTGGCACGTGGCTTAGTCAGAGCTAACGGTGCATCTTGGCTAGCTGCTGATTCATCAGCAAATAGATGGTCACCTTCAAGGTGACGAATTGCCTCGACGATCGTCTCTAAATTCTGACGAGATGTTGAGGCAAGATAAAGCCTTGTTTGAGGAGCGACATCATCGCCTGCACTTGATGGTGATGGTAGTCTCTCTACCTCTACTTTAGGTTCAGCCTTGATTGCAGCTTCGAGAACGCTAGGAAGTCTTGTGGTGGTGGAAACGTGATGTTCAACTAAAGATGTGTGGATGGGCGAACTATTTCCTGGTGAAATAGTCCCGACTATAGGTTGTGTTGGTGGTGGTGGTGATGGACTCGGTTGTCTTAAAGGTGAAGTTGCCACAATCGTTTGGGTTTGTGCCACTGGTGGCAAATTGCAAGCAGATACCACTTGAAGTTGAGCCACGGCTACAGCTTCATGGTTTAAGATAGCCTCGTTTACATCATTGTTCTGAAAATAAGAAAATAACATATTAAAAATGTATGATTACTAAAAAAAAAAAAAAAAAAAAAAAACTATCCAGAAACCATTTCAAGTTTTGAGTATTAAACAATACAGTCTTTTTCTGTTTTCTTTTGTCAAATTACTATTATATTAACATTGTTATTTTTTCGCGTTATTTCGCATCTCATGCCGTTGATTAGAGTAGAGTTGTTGGTAATGATAGTATTATACAGTGTAATAGTGTAGTCTTGGTAACCTACTTTGATTAAAGTGTTTTGGCTACATATCTAATCAAAAGCACTAATTTTGAACTGTTAAAAGAATAATGGGTAAAAAATTTATTCAATGGAATTTGGAACAGTTGTGATAAACTTAGATAGGTAATTATTTGTGAAGGTCTATGTTTCTCGTTTAAATCATCGGAAATGCAAAAAAGGATGATTCCATTTTTTTGCTTTTCTGAAGTTATTGGATGAGTAATTATATTTTAATTAATTGATTGTTCCTTCCAGAAAAGAAATAATGATTATATTTCCAAATGAAAAAATTTTAAAATATTCATTTTTAAATGGTAAGATATTCATCTAGTATCCTTTCTAGCTAACTCAAAATAAAAGAAACAACGAAGATCATCCATGAGAATGTTCTATTGGGTCTATGCATAAATCCGTAACGAAAATCGAGTAAATTTCAAATTGAGAACGTCCAGGGAATCGAAGGTTTTGTTATTCAAATTGTTCTGTCGTACCGGGAACAAATAATAGTCTGAAGAAGCTCCGGACTACGGTAGACGCACCAAAACATCCCACCCAACCCACAATAACTTTTGCTGGGTGATCAGAAAACGTGTAGTTTAGCGTTAACGCTCTGCTCGCTATTTCGGGCCACTTCTGATCGATGGCTCGCTTTAATTTGTCCAGATGTGTGCAATATTTGGTGTTTAAATTAAAAAATAAGCTCAAAAGGGAAAATATAAATACATTTTCATAAATGTGAATAGACTAACCTACTTTTTGTCTTAGCAGGAAATTTTTTTATTTTTATAATAAAGACAATCCAATACATTTCGATATTTTTTCATTTAATTATTCTGAATAATCTCAAAAGATTATCCTATTATTATTAATTATTATTATTAAATTATTATTATTAAATATCTATATAGATATAGTAATTAGGAATCTGGGATCGTAGTGCTTCCAGCTCCCCAAAGTAGATACGCCTTTATAAGTAGTTTTTTGTTATGTTAAAAGCAGTTCGCAGTGCTTTAGTAGGTGAAGGAGGTGACAACCGTGGTTGAACGTAAATTTTTAGAATACAAATTTCTCTTTGCTAAAACTAGTTTCCAATTAATTCCATTTAAAAATATGGACAGTTCCTTTAAAGAAAAAAACAAACCAAGCATCGGCCATACAAAAATAGCAAATGTCAGTACTAATAGCTTATTGGTTCTTTCCAATCCATAGATATGCCAAATAGCATTGAATTTTTTCTTGCCACAAATCAAATTTCTCAATTCTTTAACACAACTTTTATCTAATTCCAATTAATAATTCTGGAAACAATTTAATTATTTAATTAAATTATCTTTTAGAAATCTTTTAAACCCAATAAGTTCTTTAATAGCATCGGAAGAGGCAACAAATTCAGTTTCCGTCATAGAGAGGGTAACCAATCTTTGTAAATGACTGTTGCAGGAAATTACGATTCAAATGTCGTGATCATATCTCTTGTTGATTGTCATGTTTCTCTATCTCCTCCAGAGTCAGCATCATAAATGCTTCGAGCCAGGTTATAATAATTCAAATTAATAATAATTGCTGGCTCGTTGAGGATATATAAAGTTTCTTTTAATTTCTCGCCAATTTCACTCATTTATATTGTCCATCACTCGTGCTGCTTTAATGATTAAATATGCAATACCATCAATAAATCAAGGATCTCACATCATCTATATGGTACATTTGAGTCACATCTTTTACTAGATTTATCTTTCATTTCAGTTACTTGGATTTTTAATTGAATTGCATTTTAACATAGAAAATAAGCTAACATTTTCTAAATGCAATAATATAAGGCATAATAATAAGGCCTCCTTTGTTTTATTTCAATACCTAAATATTTTTTTATAAGAGTCCAGAACAAAGCATTTAGGCCACTTTACCTTTTAAGATGGTCATCTATCTTAGTTTTATATTTTTCTTTTAAATTTTTAAAAATTGTTTTATTCATCTTCGTTGCTACCAGCAATTCGTCATCCACGTATATGGCAATCATTAGATTATTGCCATTCGATTTCTTATAAACAAACAAGAATTCGCAGAACTAGATTGTAATCTTTAGTTTTAATAAAGTCAGTAAAATGTTGATTCTGGCACCGACGGACTTGATTTAGAGCTTAGAGATTCTTCTTTAATGTACATATTCAATTGGTCCCAACCTCAAAGCCTTTTGGTTGCATCGCGAGACTTCAGCTTAGAGAATATCGAGCAGAGATGACGTTTTTATATCGAATGTAAGTTTTAATATTTACCGTATTTGGGGCAGGTAGGAAATTTCATATTATATTGTAGCGAACAACAGGGCTAATCGTTTCTTAATAGTTAATTTGGGTTTCTTAAACGTTTCCCCTTCGTTTCCTTAGCCCGACATTTTAACGTAACGTTATATTTTTCAATACTAATCGATTTTCGAATTATTTCATTTTTGGAGGTGGCTCGCTCAAACCCCAAGAATCATTTGATATAAGGCCATTTACTTCTTCTTCCAATATTTTTCATCACTTTGATTTCTACTTGATATGTGTCAAAGTTTGGGTATTCTCCCTATATTATGTCCCGTTCAAGATATCTTTTTTCTTCTGTTGGTATGTATTTAGATGTTGATTCTTAAACTCCATAGTCGAGAGTTTTTTCTGCTTTTTCGGTTTTTTCAAGTCAAATTTCTTAAAAACTCTCTGGTTTCTGGTTTGGCATTTCTTCTCTAGATTATTTTACTTCAAGCAAGTTTTGGAATGTGAAGAATCTTTATTTGGTGTCAAATCCCGACTTTTAAAAAGAATTTTTTTTTAATTCTTTATTCACGTATTCTCTTGTTTTCGGCTCTAATATATATTTTATTTTGAAATTTGCTTCATAATTCACCTCGTGCTAGAAATTCTTTAAATTTGTTTATTTCGAGTGTTGATAGCTGATTCGATTGAAAATAGCTAAAGATTTTTCTAGAATGATCATCAATAAAGGTGTGAAAATCTTTAATTATTCTTCAACACCCTTGGTACCTGATTCTTTGCTGGAGATGACTAAAATATTAAATACAAATTATGGGGAGACGGCTAATAGTTGTACACATAATCCTCTGATGTATCTATTGATAGATTAGATTATGTATTCTATTGTTGTGAATATGGTGATATATATTAATTAATAGTTTTGATCACTTGTCAACTATAAAATACAATCAAATGATATACAAGCAAAAAGACATTTATTTTTATTCGATGCACTGATTATTTCAAAATATAGTGGAATTATTTTAATTTTAATCTTGACTATTTTAATAAAATAATTTTTTTTTTATATAAAAAATTATATCCAAATGAATCGAATTATATATCATAAAAAATTCTATTTTTTTTTTTTTAATTATTAATTTATTTATTTGAATTTTAATAAATTCCTTGGGTCGATATTTTTTTTATAAATTGTATATATCCTGTACAAGCCTGTCTACTTAGAATGAACATGTTTTCACTTTTTTGTTATTTTGGCTAGTTTTTCATGATAAATAACGATCATCTCTTTGTAACCCGTTTGGGTGTTAATAGCCTTATTAGCAAATATTTCATATAACATTTTTCAGTCATAAGCCTTTTGTTTAAATAAGGTTCTAAGGTTAGCTAAGAACCAAAGCTTCCTCAAGTTTAATCGATCACCTTTCGTTTGACATTTATATGGTCAAGTTTACACAATTTGCTTGGGAATATTTCTAAATCTCTATGGTGATAATTAATAATAAAAAATTCGAAATTTCATTAAATATATTAAATTAGTCTCTGACAAATCTGGCCTGTAGATCGTAGCTCTGTTGTTACCTATTAAGAGGCAGATCGCACTAGCCAGATTCCCTTCATAAAATCTTGATCTGTTCATGTGTTCGATTTTTCTCTTTCACTGAGAATTTATCTGCGGATCCAGAACTGTCATGCTTGCAGAAATTTTACCGTTCTTTTTGTTCTTTGTTCCCCTTGCGATATCTAGTGGTAACATGGACAAGAACAAGATTTTACCAGTAGATGGCGGTTTGTACATTTGCATGCTAAAAACTACATTAATGTAATGTAATGGGCGTTTCTAAGACTCAAATGTCACATTCACATAAACATAACAAAAATTGTCAGATTTTTTAAAGTAATTACTTGACAACCAGATTTTTTTCAATTTAGGTTTCACAACAAAATAAACCTTCAAACAACAATGAACGAAAAAAGATTTACATTCCTTCCTCAGCTTAGTCAATTTGCTTTACGTACTCCTTTACTTATCCTCGCGAAGCTTCATTTCCTCAAACATCATAAATGGGCTATATCTCGAAAATGAGAGTTAATTCAGTATTAAATGTCACATTCGTTTTTAGCAATTAATACAAAATCAATATTTTCAATTCAGAAACATTTACATTGTTGATCAATGTTATATATGTATATCTGAATATATAGAAAAATTATTTAAATGGGAATGGAGCTTAAGTCAGCATGTGAATAAGGATATAGATTCCATACAAAAAATAAAAAAGTCAAATAAAAGTTTTTTCACTAAAAAACAAGAGATTTAAGGTGGCGAAACTGTTTGGATAGATGCGAAGCTTTATTGAGAAAAACGGGAATATCTCAAAAGTCATAAATATATTAGCTAGATAAATGGAGGGTTTGACTCATAGAGAAAGGGATTTCAGACAAAACCAGGGATGGTTAAAAGGGAGAATGGTGATCTCAATGGAGATAAGGATAGGGCATTGACCAGGTGAAGAGAATGTTTTCGTGAACTCTTAGAGGTCATAACCCTAACTTAGATGCAATAGCAGAGCCAGTGGCGTAAATATGGCTAAGGAATTTATGCGTTGCATAAGGGCCCGATGGTCTAATGAGCCTGTAACCCTCTATTGAATATATTATTTGTTCAATTTAAAATTCTTTAAATATCTTGAAATTTAAAAAATTTTATTTGTACAAAGCAAAGGTATGACAAAAACCACACAGGTAAATTGAAATGAAGATGTCCAAAAAAAATTTTACGATAGGAAAAGTAAAAAATTACAAATCCTAAGGTTTAGATGAAATAATTGCGGATCTAATAAAATATGGCAGGAAAGACATCTAGAAATGGGTTCATAAATTGATTGACCATTTGGCGTAATGAAGCTATCTATTCCCAGTGAATGGTCTTTTGGACAGTGTGCATCAATTTCCAAAGAAAAAAATCTTAATAAAATGGATGTGTTCCAATTTGCTTGAATAATAAATACATTACATTTAATTAAGACATTTTATCTATGAATGAGTTATTAACCGTGTTTTTATTTTTGTAATGCTTGTCTTTTAAATAAAAATATGGAATTTATTTAAATTTTAAACTCAATGAATTTGAAGCTCACCCCCTTCGCCTGAATAAGCCACCAATTTAGAATGAGGCGGAAATGGAATAAAAATAGAATTTTTAAAATATTAAAAATATAAAATTTTTTTTTATAAATGTAGAACATTAACCTCAATACGGCCTCGATTAATTATGAGTAATTGTTATATAATATTTATTGATGTATGCAAAATGTATATACGTATATATAAATTGTATACCTAAGCGGGGGGGGGGGGGGGGTAGACAATCCGTTTGGCCCCCTTTGTTTTTAGGTGATGTGGCGGGGGGAATAAAAAGAAGGCCCGTTTATAATCTCCAGGGGGAAATGGTGTTGTTAGAGTTCTCTGTTGCCGAGTAA